>FIZU01017989.1:0-41096 GCA_900064475.1 Pseudococcus longispinus | reverse complement strand
AAGCGTGACGGGTCGTTCCATTTAAATAACATAGACCATTGTCTGAGCAAGAAACTTAAGAGGTCGATTTTGACGACTCAAGTCAAATTTTCAGCTTAAGTTCTGTTCTATGATATGGCCCTAAAACTCATCTTCGAGGAATTTTTTCAAGCCCATAAAGTTGAAATTTCCCAAGTCCAAAAATTAATTTGAGTTCATAAAAATTTTCTAAGAGCCAAAAAAGTCTGACATAATTCTGAAAGTCATTGTCAAGGAATTTCGTGACGGTTTTTACGGACACAAAAAATGGACAAAAAAACTGACAAAATTTTAGGATTGGCCCCAGCCATAAAGCATCTGTCAGAAAAATGTATAAAAATCATCGAATCTGAATTTTTCCCAGTTCAAAAGTCAGCTATACCAAACTCATAGAATTTTTCCGAGCCCAAGAAGCCAGAATTTCTGAAATTCTCCCAGCTTAAAAACTATAACGTCTACCAAGTATCCAAAAATCAGCAATATTTCTGCAATTTTCCAATTTCAAAAAGTCGTTTGAAATCTGAAAAATTTTTGAAGTCCAGAAAATCAGAAATAGGCTGACAAAATGTATAATTTGTCTAACAAAGTGTATAAAAAATCAGCATGCTCTGAAATTTTCCAAGTCCAAAAATTCAGTGAAAATCTGAACATTTTTCCAAGTCTAAATAGCCTGACAAAATGTCTAAAAGTCAGCGCGATTCCTGGAATTTTCCAAGTAAGTGAAAATCTAAAAATTTTTCCAAGCCCAAAAAAGTCTGGAAAAATATCTAAAAGTCAGCGTGACGGAATTTCGTGACTTTTCTGCAGTTTTGGTCATTACAAAAGCATACCTATCCTATGCTAAAATCGGGGCGATCTCTGGAATTTTCCAATTTCAAAAAGCCCAAAGTGAAGTGTTTGTCTGACAAAATATCTATAATTCAGAATAATCTCCGAAATTTTCCAAGTCCAAAAAAAGTCAGTAAAAATCTGAAATTTTTCCAAGTCCAACTAAATCCAAAAAGTCAGATCAAAAATTGTCGTGATCTCTGAAATTTTCCAAGTCCAAAAAGTCTAGAGTGTTTGTCTGACAAAATATCTGAAAGTCAGCATGATCTCTGAAACTTTGAAAATCAAAGAAGTCTGCCTGACAAAACGTCGGAAAAATTAGCATTATCTCTGAAATTTTCCACGTCCAATAAATCAATGGAAGTCTGAAAATTTTTTCAAGGCCAAAAAAGTCAGAAAAAATGCCTAAAAGTCAGTGTGACGGAATTTTGTGACGTTTTTTGCAGGAAAACAGGTTTTTTGAACTTTTTTGACCTTGTGAAAACATTTTGTCACACCTCCAGTAGTCCAGGCTCTCCAAAGTGACTGAGGGGGGGGGGGGGCCTGAAAATTGGCATGCAGATTAAATGAGTGTTCTAGATGTGCACTTCGATAGTTAGGATTTTTCAATCTGTCCTCACCAATTTTCAGTTTCTTAAGGCAGAAATTTAAAGTCTTGAATTCAGATACGTATTTCAAAAGTCCAAATAATCCAAAATTAAGACCTCACACAGGTCTATGATTTTTATGATAACAAAAGAGAAAAATCTACACCGGTGGCTCACATTCTCCTACAAAATAATACGATAAGTAATCCAACATCAACGCATTTGTTTTAAAGTCAACAAGACGTGAAAAAGCAACGAAAGTGCTCGTACCTACGACATATTTTAAAATAAATAAAACCTCATAATAAGCTTATGACAAATACGACGATACGAATATGCATGTTCTCCTTCGTACATACAAACCGTGGACAACCCATAATACAGTTTAGGTTCGGTCTTTCGGGTACAATCGTAGAAGAACCCAAAGATCGGCGGGGAATCGGGGTCGAATGAAAAATAAAGAGGTAGGTATACACGTACTATACAACGGTGATGAGTTTGTATTGGCTGTTATTTCTAATATAAACGTACAAAGTACGTATTGGAACGAGTCCAGAAAATAATAGTCGAATAGATTATGTTTAAATTTTTGACATAAAGTTATTTACACCGAAACGTAATGCGTTCACGTCTCCTATAATTTACATCGGCGAGTAAATATTTCGAAGAATTTTGTAAATCGAAATTATAGTTTTTTTAGTGTCATTTATTAAGCAGTTAA
Organism: Pseudococcus longispinus; assembly: GCA_900064475.1. NCBI lineage: Eukaryota > Metazoa > Arthropoda > Insecta > Hemiptera > Pseudococcidae > Pseudococcus > Pseudococcus longispinus. Next base: position 38,942 of record FIZU01017989.1, on the reverse strand, counting down.
AATTATTTCGGTTTTAAATACGTAAGTACGTACGTGCTGCTACGTTACCTTGGTTGTGGTTGGTACAACATGCGATATTATCGCACAAAATCGTTAAAATATTGTTACTCGTGCGATATAGTTGTACGTATTATGCCTTCTGCACTCTGCAGTAATAACAAACTCTGGTATTGGCATCGGTTATGACGCTCGATCGTTTGATAGCACATAGCAGCGAGTCGAGAAGAGGGGAATTTGAAATTGGAGATTTTTTTCAGTATTTTTTTTCCTCCGGAGGATGAAATTTCGTCGAATTTGTCTCCGTTGAAATTTTTTTTTACCCAGGCGACGTTTTTCGTTGCTTGGTAAAATTATCCGAAATAAAAATTTATTTTAATCGAATACCATTAGGTTGAAGGAAAGTTTATTCGATTCGTCCTTTGAAAATTAGACGTAAACTTTTCCAATTTCTAGAAATGGCTTATTTTTTGAAACTTTATACGCTTTTTTAAGTTTTTAAATTTGCTTCGCGTTCGCATTGGTTGGTAATTTGATTTAATCGAGGGATCGGGGGGAAAGTGCGTTAACGTTTTTGGACGAGAATTCGATATACTCGGGGTATCTGCGAAGCAACGAATATAAGAAAGAAAAGTTTTAGGTACTTTTTTTTAATACTTATTTTAATTTTTGAACGGAGCGTCGTGCAGACGATGGATTGGATATTTTTTTGGATGGAATTCGCACACGGACGAGAGGGTTTTAATTGTTGGTACGTTGGATGTATAGGATAGAGACTTAAGTATGCTCGGCGTGCTTCTCAGAAGAATATAAGGGATCATTATCAAAGAAACCTTAACGCTTAATTTAATCTGCGTTTAATAAGGAAATACCTTCCATTCTGCTCGCATCTAAAAGTTAATTGCCGGCTACAGTGGCCGCTTCTTTGATTCTCGCCGACCCCCGACAACAGATTACCGCCGGGGGAACATTCTTGACCACTGAAATTTACCCCACGGCGTTTGTTACTACACGAACGCCCGAACAGTTCGCGTATAATGTTTAATTAATTTCGAATACCTTCGCCCTTTTCTTATGTATAATGTTTCTGAAGAAAAGTTAAAGGATGCTTCTCACTCTTCTCGAGGATACTGCGTTGTTTTCTTATCGCCATAAGATCCTACCCCCCTCGCGATTCCCCCACCCTCTCCTACGGCTACGTACTTTCGCTGCTGTAAAAGTATTAACTTGGAAGCGGTTACGAATTTCTGTTAACTTTGTCTCTCACAATGAAACATGTATTTGCGATATAATCTCGCGATGTTATCTTCGGGTATTATTAGCTTTTCTCCCGGTACGCTCCACCGTCCAGTATTTCAAATAACAAGGAAGAACTTTCGAAAGTATTTGACCATTTATACCCGTAAGTATATGGGATATGGCGAGGTACAAATACCACGGCCACGCCGACTCGAATACGTAATTATATTATTCTATACATCTGCCCGAATGTTTGTATATGTGCTCAAACTATCTACACACTTTTGCTGTATATTCTACACGTTGTAAACACCTGTGACTGCAACACCCTGCTCTGCACGCCCCACAAGCCAAAAGTTTTGAAAATTAATTGAAAACAATTCGTCGTCTTCACCTTGTTTTCGACATGTTGTATAAAAGCGCTCAAAAAAGCCTCAACCCGGATGCCAGCTTGTTTAATTTGTTTTAAGAAACGAATGTGAATAATTTTCGCCCACAGCCGAAGAAAGAATAAAATGAGGGATGTTACAACGTAAAACGCGAACGCGAAACGAAACGAAAGCAAAAGGTGGTCCAAGTTGCCTTGCAGAAAAGATGTGTCGAAGGAGTCCGCGGTGGAACTGCGTCGGTCGGAGGGATGAGCTGCGAGGTGGCTCGAGTTCTAATTAATTCCGTTCGCCGGGAAATAAATTTAATTTTATAAAACCTCTCGCCAAAGAGTTTATTTGAATATTCTTTGTTAAACAGCGTGTCTTAGCTGTTTTTAATAAAAAAAAATTACGAGGATTATTCGACCGACCGGTGCTTTCGAGCTTTTTATTGGTTCGTTATGAGGGCGGTGTAGGGTCGTTTCGGCGTGTACATTTTGCACGTATGTTTACTTTAGTGTTTCGAGGTGCGGAGAGGAAAACAACGTGGGAGTTGTTTGTTTTTAAACAGATAATTGAAAAAAAAAGGAATCTGAAATGATAGCAAAAGCTGAGGAGTTCGGGGTTGCAAGACGACGACGAGAGGAGATTACAATTTGAGAGGACTGGAGATCAATTTAAAAAAACATATACCAGAAATCGGAGCCACACTACCAAAAAAATATCGAAATTAGGCAACGTGTCTAACGAGTGCTCAAAGAGCTAAAAAAAGGTTCTTCATTTGATAAAATGAAAGAATGTCGAACAGTCCAAACCAAAGACCAAAACAAAAATGGTTATTCTCCATCATAAAAACAACAACTTCAACTAATTAAAACTAAGTACCTAAATGACTCAAATAGCTGAATGTTATTGACTTTACACAAACGCGTATTTCTTCTAATACAAAATGTTTCTAAAATTTGAAAAAGTCCTGAAAAAGTCTCAAATTTGGATCAAAAACCCTGCATTCTTCATCAAAAAAGTATTTTACCCCTCCCCACTTCATCACTTGTAAAAAAAAACATTAAAAATTGAGTTGCACTAATATTTCCTTTCGCTGATTCATTCAAAAAAATTTTCTCTGATCTCAAATTTTGAAAAAAGCAGTTCTCAATATGAACGAAATTAAAGAATTTTTTTTGGATGATTCAGCAAAAAAAGATTGTGCAACTTGATTTTTCCTTTTTTTCCTTCTTCAATTGATGAGTTAGGAGAAGAATAAATTTTTAATGAATTTTGAGAGACTTCTTCAGCACTTTTTTGATTTTCAGCACAATTTCGTCAAATAAAGTTTTTTTTTCTAGCTTTTTAAGCACTCTTCAAATACCTTGCCTAATCGGTCTTTCATTTTCGATTACGAATTTCTGAAAAAAAATACAAAAAGCCTTAAAAAGTCTTGCCTTGCGATTTGGAAATTTGATCTCAAAATGAATGCGAAATTCGGGATCGATGACCCATAATCGTTAATCAGGAGAAAACCGCATTTTAATTATATTTTTTGGAATTTGACATGTGGGGGGGAGGAGGGGGTGTCAGGAAAATTTTTGCATTACGTTTTTGATTCGCAAAATTTTGTTACCCTGGACGACTTTTTGGACTTGAATAATTTCAGATTGTGATTAAAACATTATAAAAATTGAATTAAACATGTGACAAAATCATAAAAATTGTTAAAAATGAGCAAAAAAGTATTAAAAGTATTAAAATTGTCATAAAAATTAGTGAAAATATCGTGAAAATGGTCGCAGAATTTTTCACAAGAACCAGTTTGAATTAAAAAAATCAAAAACTCAAGCAAATCGTCGAAAATCTGCTTAAAACTGTCAAAATTTACCTTAACAAAGTAAAAGTATTGTAAGAAAAGTCACAAAATCATGAAAATGGTCCAAAGTTCGTGAGAATAGTTGAAATTGTCATGAAAATTGGTAAAAATATCGTGGAGCAAAAAATCGTGAAAATTTTCGAAAAGATCATAAAAATTGATAAAACTTTCATTAAAATCACTTGAAATATTTTTTCTAAAAAATGCGAAAAAAATCTACGAAAATTGTCAAAAATGTTGTTATACTCATCGAAATGTTGAAAAAAATCGGTGAAAATATTTTTTTGATGTCAAAAAATTATGAAATCACTCAAACATTTTGTAAAAGCAGCAAGAATTTTTACAAAAACATTTTAAATTTTCATGATTTTTCAACCTTTTTGGTTTTTTTACCAATTTTTATGAAAGTTTAAAATATTGTTGAGTTATTTATGACATTCCTACTGCTTTTAAAACATTTTTCAACGATTCGATTCTTCGGATTATTTTTACAGTTTTTACGATATTTTCGATAATTTTTAAGATTTCATTTTGGCTTTTTAAACAAATTTTTGGCAATACAGAACGTCCGACAAAATCTCAAAACCAAAAAGCCGCAGTTTTGCAGAATCTTTTGCAGTACTTTTTCATAATGAAAAATCCCCCCTCCCTCCCCTCCGTCAAAAAAATCAATTTCTTACAAAATTACAACAAAATTCTATATAAATTTGTAATTTTCAAAAAAATTGTCAAAATACAAAAAAATAAGATACCTACTTAGTAAAATAAAATAGAAATAATCAAGTCGTTTTCTTCAGAAATGCAAAAAAAAAACATGACAAAATTACCTATTATTTTTTAAAAATTGTGAAATTTAAAAATTGGTCATTTCACTTTCGTAAAATTTCTCCATTTTGCTCAATTTTCAAGTGAATGACAGAATTTCAAATTTGAAAAAACCAAGAGATTTAACTTGATTTAACCCAAAAGCAAGCCTTTTGCAGGATAACAGGAAGTTTGAGCAAAAATTAGGATTATTGCTGGAAAGGCAGGACAAGCAGGAGTGTTGAACATCCTGTTTTAACGAATTTTCAACGTTTCTCACGATCTTGTGATCATTTTTACAATATTTTAAATATTTTTTTAATGAAAATGTCAACACGAAATTTATTTCAAAAACATTTTCATCGATTTTTGTGGAAATTTTGACAATTTCAACAAAATTTTTAATGATTTCCATAATTTTCTAACCACTTTCATCATATTTTCAATGATTTTTATGAAAATTTCAACAATTTTTACAATTTTTGTCGATAATTTGTGATTTTTTGACCACTTCGACGATATTTTTACCTAATTTTATGATAATTTTAATAATTTTTACAATATTTTCAACAATTTCCATGATTTTTTGACTAGTTTTACGATATTTTAGATAATTTTTATGGGAATTTTCAACCTTCTTATGAAATTTGAACTAATTACACAATATTTTAAATAATTTTTACTGAATTTCGTTTCTTGATTTATGATGTAAATTAGCAGTTGGGCCAACACTTGGCGCCGAGATGGCTTTAGCTAGGTCCAAGTTCAAACGGTCCATCCTATGTAAAAAAAAAGTCTAGAAATTCAATTTCTGAAACTCAGCAGGCTTTTCAGCTGACCTTCAATTTAACGTAAAATAAATCTTTTTTGTCCATTAATAATTGCCAGAAAAAAGTCAATTTTTTTGAACTGTTGCAAATTTCTCAATTTATAAAAAAAAGGTAACTAAAATGATAATTTTTACTACCACATTGCTCATCAATGACCAATCTAAAACCAATGATGATCAACCCCATCAAATAGAATATCAACAATCTATTCCTGCTGCAATTACATTTTACAACTTCTCGCACCATTTGTCTTACAAGAATATACCAAATCAAATTACACACTTCACACCCTTCTCTCGTCTGACGTTCATCGTCACACGACTCGCATCCATTACAAGGAAACCTTTACGCAACCATCGAAATACATAATCCAAAAACCGCAATAACCCACTGAAACGAATCGACCTCGTAACATTGTTAATATTACATTCTTCTAGTCGCATTAAAAAACATAACCGATGAAGTGAAGAATGCCTCGGAGTTGATTTTTGAAAAAAAAAGAACAACACCAAGAAGAATCCGAAGTGGAGTAAAAAAAAACGAATCCAAAAATGTGGGGAGATAAAGGATATAAATTTTAATACACTGTCTTTATACAAAGCAATAAAACTCGAAAAGCCTTTACATATTATAATAGTCATTCCCATGTATAACATAATTTTACGAGGGTTACTTTGAAATTGTTTAGGGGAGGACGTTTACGGGTATATATTTTATTTTTGCGAGATTTTGATTTTTTTGCTATGTTTTCGCCGTTTCCTTTTTTCTTGGTAATTGCATTTATTAATTTTATCTTCGCAGTTTATTGGAGAAAAAAAAAAGGATGTGTAGTTCGAACGGTGGTAATTTATACGACGTAGAATTTTTCATTTACGAATTCGCGGTGAAAACCGAACCATTTTTGCTAAGTTATTAAATTTTATATTTTATAATTTTTGATTTACCGAGTCGTCGATTCGTTCGAATTGCCACAAGTGTAGGCAATCGATTCGCACTAGGGGATGGTTCTATTTTCTAAATCTATCGAATCTACGAAGTACGAACCAAAGTCTCCTCTCTCGAACGTGGTCCAAATGATATTGAGAAATTTTTTCAGCACATAAATAAAACCCCTGATAAATTGATTTCTTCTTCGCGCAGCACCGAACGAGATAAACTTTTATAATAGATCTTCGAGAAGAAAAAATTGTATCAATTTTACATTTTTATAGACTCGCTGATGGGAAAATTTTTCCACTTTGTCGACAAAATTTTCCCCATCAAATTGCATTATTCAACGTGACGAATAACTTAAGCCACCCACAACATAGTTCCTTTCACCATTTTATATCCGCTTACAACGTCAATTAATAGATACGTAACAAGTTCATAATTAAACCAGACATAAGTCATTATTCACACCAGGTACCCAACACTCCCGAGCAAATTACTCTCGTAACTTGCAGCGAATCTTATGCTACACTCCTCATGAATATTTTATCACCGCTGAGAAAGGGCGAATGCGTTTATATTTCTCGTAAAAGGTCCGCATTAAATTTTCATACTTTTTCACGCAACCAAAATGGCACATTCTTCGGTGTAATTCCGTTCACTCAAAAATCATGCACTCGAAGTCACACGAGCACGTTTGATGCATTCGAGAGGGATAGACCAGAAATACTCTTTCGAAATGTAAACAATTAACCGTATTCTTCGATTACTAGCAATCGTCGGTTGCAAAGGCCAAGTGATCAAATTATACTGCGGTAATTAGTATTCATTCTTATGCATAAGACTGCGATCGTAAACGTGTATGTTCGAACGCACGTGTGGTTAATTTTCTTTTTTTTTGCGCGACAAAACGAAATAATGTGTACGAGGATAATTTGGGATATGTCGCGTGTCGCACAGTTGCCGTGTATTTCCGCCGTAACCCATAACTTGGAACCTATCGATGTGCTGTTGCATTATTTTTAAACCGAGTTTTTAATAACAATATCGTTAATAAAAAGTATAACTTTAGACTTTGCCTGTGTTAGCCGATTTACGACGATAAGGAAATTAATACGTTGCTGGTCGATGAGAAGTCTCAGCAGTCGCTGATTTAATGACTCGTTTAATTTATCCTTGTCGCGAAAACTTTTCCAAAACGGAAGATGTAAATGCATTCGGTTGCATCGAGGGGAGATCACGACCGAGAGTACGTTGAGAAAAACCATAAACTTGTATCATTCGTATACCATTCTTATCGCATAAAGGTACGTACAACAAATGAATGATGATAGATGATCTAGCCGAGGGTTCGTAAGAGACGAGAACGGGGACAAATTGCACCCTACAAGTTGGCAAACGTGCATTTGGAATTGGAAAAATTAGCTTCGATGAGGAAAATTGCGAAAAGTGATGGAATTATTTGGAAGAAAATTGGAGATAAATTGTGATAAGAGATAAAAAAGTTAACCCCCCCTCCCCCCGAACCCTGGGCCATTTTCATTTTCTTACTAGGTATCTATGAAAGTATAAAACATAGGTTATGCTTTTGCTCTTTCTGCTATGTCAAACTGAAGTGCACATTCCAATTTCCAGTCTGACATAATGTCTTAACTTTATCTAATTGTAAGTTCAAAAAGTCGGATACAATGTTATCATGTCTCGTTAAATGCCCAAAAATCAAATTTTGAAACAATCTAAATTTTTCCAATTTCAAAAGTCAACTGACCACTTGATAAAATTCTTCAAAATCAAAAAAGTCAAAATTTCTAAAATTTTCTAAATTTAAAAAATCATTTGAAATCTGAAAAATTTTTACAAGTCCAAAAAAGTCTGGCAAAAAGTCTAAAAGTCAGCATGACAGAAATTCGTTACTTTTTTGCAGCTTTGGTCATTGCAAAAGCATATCTCCATCTCAATATATTTAAAATCCACGACGTGTCTGGCCGTCTGTCTTCCCCATCTGTCCGTAACGCTGACATTTTCCGTGATTTTAAGACATTTTGTCAGACTTAATGTGTTGATGACATTTTTAAAAAAGCCTAAAATGACTTTTAGACATTTTACCAGACTTTATGAAACTTGTAAAAATTTTGAATATCCAACTCTAATATTTTTCAGAAGGTGACTTTTAGACTTTTTGTCAGAAAATCCATGACGAGTCTGTGTGTCTGTCTGTCGGTAACGTTGGCATTTTTAACTTTTAGATATTTTGTCAGAGTCAGACTTTTTGAAACTTATAAAAATTTTGAATATGCAATCGTAATATTTTCCTCGATGAATTTTTTAATAAAGCCTAAAATGACCAAAAAATTATTTTTAACTTGAAATGACATTTTTGACTGAAATATTCACAAGTTGGACAAAAAAATGACAATTGACGAAAAACAACGATTTTAACCAAAAATTACAATTCTTGCCTTGAAATGACAATTTCGACCGAAAAAATTACAATTTTGACAAAAAATGACAATTTCGACCGAAAAAATTACAATTTTGACAAAAAATAACAGTTCGGTTTTGAAAAAATGACAATATTGACAAAAAATGATGATTTTGACCAAAAATGATGAGTTTGACAAAAATGACAATTTTTACTTTGAAATGATAATTTTGACCAAAAATTTACAATTTGGGCAAAAAAAATTGATGAAAAACGGAGATTTTTACCAAAAATGACAGTTTAGACTAAAAAATGAAAAATGACAAAAAACTATGATTTTGACCAAAAATGATGAGTTTGACAAAAATGAAATTTTTATTTTGAAATTATAATTTTGACGAAAAATTCACAATTTGGGCAAAAAAAATTGATAAAAAACGGAAATTTTGACCAAATATGATTTTTGCTAAAATATTTTTATAATCAAAAGCTCGAAAAAAATGAAAAAAGGGATAAATTCCACCATCCAAGTTGGCAAAACTGCATTTAAAATTGGAAAAATACTTTCGATTGGTATGAAAAATTGCAAAACGTAATTAAACTATTTGGAAGAAAATTCGATCCAAATTGCAATCAGAGGAAGAAAAGTAGGAAAAAAATCATCCAAGTGTATTTTCTATACGTTATCTTTTCGTTTTTGTTGCGTTATCATTGGGTTCCGGTAATGTTTCCGTTATGTTATTGGCTCGTTTCTGATAAATGATGATAGATGATCCAAAGGGTATGCAGCAAACAAAAAAAGAGACGAATGGCACCCTCCTATAGTTGCCAAACTACATTTTGAAAGCGGAAAAAATTTGTTTCGATTTGAAAAATCACAAAAAGTAATGAAATTATTTGAAAGAAAATTGGATTTAAATTGCATTCAGAGCAGAAAAACTTGAAAAAAGAGTGCTCATCTAATATTTTCGTTACGTTACTGTTATAATAAAGTTAGTGTTATGTAATGATTCGGTTTTGTTTCCATATATCACAGTTATTTTTTGCGGTTCTGTTACATTATAAGTTTTAGTATCGTTTCAATCAAGGTATCATTACGTTTCTAATTCGTTATTGTAAAGTTTTTGTTATTTTACAGTTCCATTATACTTGTAGTTATGATATTGATATATACAGGGTGTTTCGATAGCAATACACCGCCTTCAAACCAGAAGTGCAGCTTCCCAAACTACATAAGTGTATGTATATTTGCCAATCCCAGGATTTGAAGGGGAAAATTTATGTATTAATCTTGGTAGATGTTTCAAAAGGTCGTAACTCCGCTAATAATATAGATAGACAATTTTTTTTTAATTCTCTTGTAGAACTTTTTGAGCTCCACAAAATGAGTTAAATTCATGTTTTGCCTAACTCCAAAATTGAAGGAGCTACAATGATTTGAAAATTTGTGGGCTGCATAACTTCTTCAATTTTTAAGTTTAGTAAAATTTTGAAAGAGTGATTGTTTGTTGAGCTTTTTGAGCTCTACAAAATGAGCTGATAATTGCTTGCCCAACTCCAAAATTGAAAGCATGAGAGACTATTTCGAAAAATTTTTAAAAAGAAAAAATTAAATTTTATGAAAATGTTGTCATTTTTTATCTTTTTATTGGTTGTAGCTCCTTCAAGTTTAGAGTGATATTAAAAATGACTAGTTTATTTTGTTGAGCTCGAAAAGCCAAACAAAAAATGACTCTTACAAAATTTTGAAAAACTTGAAAATTGAAGCAGTTATGAAGCCTACAAATTTTTAAATCATTGTAACTCCTTCAATTTTAGAGTTAGGCAAAACATGAATATAACTCATTTTTAGAGCTGGAAGAGTTCTATTAAAAAGTTCCAAAAATTTCTTTCTATTTATATTATCAGCGAAGTTACGACATTTTGAAACATCTACCAGGACTAGTGCATAGTTTTGCTCCTTCAAATCCTGGGGTCCGCAAACATACATACATGTAACTAGTTTGGGTAGCTGCATCTCTGGTTTGAAGGTGGTACACTACTACCGGAACACCCTGTATATCGGGTGGCCCACATAGAAAAAAAATCATAATTGTAAAAAAAAAGTGGAAAATTTTTACATGTCACGAAAAATGCAAAGGGCCATCAAATTGTTTATAAAATTTCACCAATTTCGTTCAAAGCAATGTTCAAAGTACCATAAAATTCGTTAAAATTTTGTTTTTGAATTCTCCAGGCTCAATCAGAACTTAAACCTACCTAATGAATTATTTCAATCAATTCTCAAGATGGTATTGAAATTTTTTGATAATTTCTCCTATTTTTTGAAAAATTTATGAAATTGATGACGATTCTTACCTAGTTTTTTATCCAATTTTCATAACATTCAATCATTTTAACAAAATTTTAATCAATGTTTACGATAGATATCTCGAGGACTCCTACAAAATTGTCAGCGTTCATTTTCAAAGGATTCTTTCGTATATGCAAAAACACGATTGCTCTTTTTCTTATTGAGCTTTTCGAATGTGATCTGCAGTTTTGGCATGCTCATCGACCCCACTTTCTCCTCCCTTCGCAACATAGGGAAACTTTTATCCATTTCACCTTCATCAATTCGCCATGAAGCATCCATACGATGCAGTGGTATTTCGTACATCAAAACATAAATTTCACTCCGCGAGGCAATTCGCGAATAAAACGAAAAATCAGCCGTAAAAAAGAAGAGAGAACCCCCGGTGCGAATTTTTTTGCCAGCTTGTACCGTCAAAAATAGTTCAATCAATCAGCTGTTGTGTTAAAGTGATAAAAAGCGTGAAAAAAAACGGAAACAATTTTTACGTACGTACATTTAGCAACACAGTACATAGCTCTGCAAAACGCGATTATTAATGTCGAACAAACGAAGGTAATCATCAAATAACGGTGAAAGGATGGCAGACTATTTTTGCCGAGTAATTATAATTTATAATGTTGAACAGAATACTCGTAAAAACGTTCTAGCAAATTGTCCATTTTATGTTTTTTTAAAATAGTAAACGTGCCGGCTGGTTTATTCGACGACTACTTAACATAAATTTATCGATTTCCGTGAAAACTTTTAACTGTTCTCGGTTTATTACGCAGCACTTTGCGCTAATTGTATCGATAAATGAAAATCAAACGGTCGACGCGATGGGGGCGGTAGGCATGGAAAAAATCCAATCCGCGAGCATTTACAAAAGTTAAAGACGCGCTGATAAAGTTGTAAACGATGGGAAACGAAAAGTCAAAAAATCTTCGCGCGCGAATCGCGCGATCGTAATATTTTTAAAAACAATTTCACGCTGAAAGTACGAAAACAGATACTTTTACTTTATATGGTGAAAATTTTCGGCTGGTAAGCATTAACTCGACACGTTTTCATTATCAAAAACAGAGTTATGAGATGGCGAAGAAGGCGAAAAGAGAACGCGACGACGATGCGGAATGGTAAAACATGACCGAGATACGAAGGAGGTACCCAATTGCTTTTGGCGCCTGTTAAACATAAAGAATATATTTTCCTTCTTTTACTCAAATGGTGGAGATTATCCTATAACTTTTCATCCGTTTAGGAAAAAACAGAGACGGGAAAAAAAGGGAAAAACCGGCCGTTACAAAAAAAAAAAAAAGACAGCGCCAAAGAATAGAAGAAAATTCGTAAGAGATATGGAGAGGATGAGCGGAGAGCATGAAAAGAAAAACGTATCTATTATTCCAGTCTTTTGCACACATAAACTTGTTGGACATTCGTTGTCATCCTTTATAGAGGAGTTGGAAAAAGACGCGAGATCATTTTCTTCTTCTACTCGAAAATTCTTCGTATACTACGTGGAATTGAAAACGTCATCACGATTTTCTTTCTTGATTAAAACTTACAAGGGTGACTTTTCACAGCACGAAAAATTATTTTTTCTTTCTCGTCTTATTTCGTTGTGTACGTTATCACCGCAACCTTGTTTTCTTATAATAAGTAAATGTTCGTCGTACTCTTTCTCTTCTGCCCCGGCAAACGCGAAGCTATAAAATTTTCCATCGTTTGTGTACGTGGCTTGCGGACACACCGTCGCGCGTTCGACGAACCACAATTTATATAATGGCGAAATTATTCGTCTGTAAAAAATACAATTACGTTTTGATATTTTATAATTTTCTTACCATTGCGATGGCATGGTATCAAGAAGGCTTTCCAAACGATATTTTTCCACATTGATGTGCAAAATACACCGTGGTCAGTGCACGATGGAAAACCGTGCCTTGATGTATCAAATTGCATTCGAACTGACAACGTACCAACCCTCGATAGTGTAGATGACAAGTTACAAGCGAATGCCCGTACCCATTGTCTTCGGATGATTTAATAAAAATGGAAATATTTCACATCCTATTTCAAAATTATAACTGAGAAATCTTCAGAAAGTAGGAAGATGGTGGAAAGTAGAACAACGTGGGGTAACTTGAATATAAAGGAACAATAACGGATCAGAAACGAAATGGAAACGTTACAGAAACCTGATCTACATCAACACCGGAACAGTATCGTAACAGATACTCAATACACACCTTTTATACAAAATATTTTTTCTATTTTTTCCGGTTCCAACCCCCTTGCCAAAAAATTTATTATTTTTTGTGAGAAATTAATATAAAATGTTCAAAATTTTAGCCCTTCGTCTAAACGTGAAATTGATGTCAAAAATATTTTAAGCTCCCAAAATCAGACGTAAAGATGCTAAAAATTGAATCGAATTTCCAGAAAAGATCTCTAAAAACTGATAAAATTTATGATCGCAACTGTTCAAAAGAGCCTCTTGAAGAAAAATCAGTCAAGAAATTTCATCAAGACATTTTGCCAGACTATTTTGGACTTGGAAAACTTTTTAGATTTTCAACGACTTTTTGGACTTTGAAAATTTTCAGAAATAATGCTGACTTTTAGACATTTTGTCAAACAAACAATTTAGACTTTTTGAACTTTGAGATTTTTGGAAATCAGGGTAACTTTTCGACATTTTATCAGGCAGACTTCTTGGACTTGAACAATTTCAGAAATCACGCTGACTTTCAAACATTTTGTCAGACTTTTTTGGAATTGGAAAATTTTAAAGAATTCAAATGAATTTTTGAACTTGAAAAATTTCAAGAAAAGTTCAAATCAGAATATTGCCAGACAGCTTTTTATTTAACGCTGAATTTAAGAAATTTTGTGAGACTTTTTTGAACTTGCTGACTTTTAGACATACCATCAGACTTTTTTGGGCTTGAAAATTTTTTAAATTTCCACTCACTTTTTGCACTTGGAAAATTTTAGAGATAATGCTGACCTTTTTTTATACTTCTGAAAACCAGTTTCAGTTTAAATTTTTTCAAGACCAAAAATTCATCTAGGTACCCGTTTTATAAAATTTTCCAAATTCAAAAAACCTGAAGTCTGACAAAATGTCTAAAAGTCAGAATTATGCAAATTTATATACCTAATTCAATATGAGGTCTTATATCTGACATTTCAAAGTCCAGTAAGTCATTGTTTGTTTTATAAAATTTTCCAAGTCCAAAAAGTCCAAAGTCTGATAAAATGTGTAAAAGTCCGGCCTCGTTTTTCCATCTCGTTTTTCATATCTTATGCTAATATTTCAACAAATACGTACGAGTATTCAAATTTTTGATGATTTTGATGCTTTTTTAAACATTTTATGAAAATTAATAAAGATTTTCACCAAATTTAACTCAACTTGTATTTCATTTCAATCGCTTGTACAAAATTTAATCAATTTTTACGATAAATATTTCGAATTTTTATAAAATTTTCAACATTTAGTTTCAAAGAATTCATCTGCATATAAAAAAACTCTTCAAAGATATAGATCCACTTTTCAAGTGGACATATTGGTACATGGATATGTCTTTTTAAAATTCATAAGTTTTCAAAAGTTTATCAAAAAGTCCCTGCCATTTTTGGAAATCTGAAAACTTTTCCAAGTTCAAAAAAGTCTGACAAAATGTCTAAAATTCAATTTTTCAAGTTGAAAAAATTCTAAATTATTTCTCTAACAAAATGTCTAAAAGTCAGCATTATCTCTGAAATTTTCCAAATTTAAAAAGTTAATGGAAATCTGAAAAGTTTTCCAAGTTCAGAAAAGTCTGAAAAAATATCTGATTTGAACTTCCTTGAAATTTTTCAAGTCCATAAATTTGAAATTTTCCATATCCAAAAATTAATTTGAGTTTTCAAAAATTTTGTTAATGACGGAAGTCCAAAAAAGTCTGACAAAATGTCTAAAAGTCAGAATTATTTCTGAAATTTTCCAAGTTCGAAAAGCCAATGGAAATCTGAAAATTTTTCCAAGTTTAAAAAATTTGGACAAAATGTCGAAAAGTATTCATCAAGGAATTTCGTGGTGGTTTTTACGGACACGAAAAATGGACAAAAAATTTAGATAAAAAAACGGACAAAATATTTGGACAAAAAAAATGGACAAAATTTTAGGATTGACCCCAGCCATAAGACATATCCATGTCAATAATACCCCTCCCTCATAGATTTTCGAATAAGATGATTTCATGAGTTTTTGACAAGCTCATCGACCCCTTCCCCCCTCTCTCTCCCCGTTTCAATTTCAACAGATTGCGTGACTGCGTCGTACAACCGAACACGTACAAATTAATGTACAACCAAATATCTAGCTATTTTTTCACACCGCAAAATTATCAAATAAGTCTACAAACCGCATATTATTTATCGAAATATTATCGCACGTAGGCCACAAATTGAAAACCAAAAAAAACTACCTACCGCAACAAGCGGAAATCTGATACCGAAGAAGTGGAATCCAAGTTCTCATCCCTAGGGAAACGTTTGAATGAATGAGATTTGTAAACGTTGCTTCGAGCAGGAGAAAAAAATGCCCCTTTCTCAATTGAACTAACTGGTAAACCATTTGAGTTAACCTCTCGTTCAATCCTGAAGTCGTACACGTGAAGAAAATCATAAAAAATGGGTCATTTATTCAAAATATACAAATAAATTTTAATATATACAAATTTAACAATTTTTAAATAAATTCTGCATCAAACTTGGCTCGACATCCCTTTCAAAAATTCCGAGCGAATTTCCGTTCCACCATCAGCAGCGATATTAACACCGACGAATTTAACCTCCTTAAATTTTTGATATGTCGTCATATATTTTTCATGTTTTCTTTTAGCCGTATTAACCATATACTCAATCGAAGAGCACACCTGAACTTCAACTATCACGACACGTCTTTCGGCAAACAATATCACTCTTGGCCATCCCAATCCCAATTCATTCATTTCGTTTTCTTCGCTGTCAACGGACTGGGCCACAAAATCGTGCGATAAACTTAGTCGTAAACTTAAATAGTGAAATATACTACTCATAAAAACGTTCGGAGTAACTCCGCGAACTTTATTCAATTCTATCATTTCATTCACCAAAGGTACATTTTGCGATAAGTATTCTACAAATGAAACAAAACTGGAGCAATTTTTATCATCCTCGTCATTCAAACATTTGGCCATATTTTCGACACCTTGTTCGATTAAATCCGAAGATATGCTACAATTTCTGTCATAGTAATTCATCAATTTCTCAGCTAGCTCGAATCGAGCTTCGTTACTGGATATTGTAAGGTGAATCATGAAAGAATCAGCAATACTGTCTCGGTCTCGGATATTTTTTATCGCCAAACTGCCCATAGATCGAACGAATGGTTCGAAAGGAAAACAAATAAAAACATCTTCATCAGCTTGTTTACCTAAGAGGTAACTTTTCAGATCCATGACGTTCTTGGATGACATTCCTCTTTGTACTTTGGGCAGTATTTTCCAAACTTGCCCATATAGCCTCATTAATAAAAACCATCTTATGGTCAAGCTGTCGACAATTTTATCAAGAATTTTATTCACAGCAATGTTTCTTTCATTGCAATAATCTATTTTACCAGTCGATATGAATTTCACAATGGAAGACATACTGAAAATCCTATCATTCAGATTCTTACCCCATCGATACCCTTTATACCAATTAAGAGCTTTGGTGGACATGAACGAGGGTACTTTCAGACGTTCGAATAATAACGTAACGCTATCGTAGGAAATGCTGTGAAAAGGTATTAAAACATTATTCAAAGCTTTATATTCTTTGATCGATCTCAAATCTCGGATAGTTTCTAACAAAGGAAACGTTCCCATAAAAATAACCCTTTTCTGGAACTGATTCGTTTGAAACAACGATAACAAAGAAGCGAAAAAATTCAAAATCTGCATCGCACCATTTTCAGAAACCGCTGAGTTGGCAAGGACGCTCAATAAAATACCATCGTAATTGTCAACCAAGACGTATGGACGACGAGATCCATGAATCCAATACATTATTTCAGTCAGTAACTTGATACTTCTAATTATCTCATCTTCGTTGGTCAATTTCTTCTGCAGCAGATCCAAATACTTATTTAATCGTTTCGGTGGTAGGGGTTTCAATTCCAACGAATCACTGATGTTTTGGAGTCGATTACGAATGACTTTTTCAATATAAGGATGTTGATCGTAAGCATTTTTCACCCTTTTACCGATCTGCTTCATTAATTTAGTGTAGCTCGATCCGACGAGGTTTTCGAAATCCAAATGTACGATGGGATATCGACCCAGGTACTTTTTCAAGATTTGCTTACACGATGATATTAACAAAGGTCTTTTCAATTGTTCTATTTCATCGCCCACCACGATTTCCCCATCGTGGAATAATTTATAGCTAGGTGTATCCTCGATCGATTTTCTTCTACCTTCGTTATCAACTTGAATTCCAAGGAAGGTTTTAATCATATCTAAATTTATACTTTTACCCCATTTCGAAGGTATATGGATGGCTATTATTTTATATTTCTCAAATTTCACCACCAAACTGATCAGCATCGTTTTGTCGATGTAGAAATCACTTCTGAGCAAGTCGACGAAGCTTCGAGGCGAGGTGAAGTTCATTTGACCGAATGGACGTTTGGCAACGAATGAAAATTTATCAATTTCTTCGGTTTTCGTAAGAGCAGCCATCAATATTAGGATGTTAAATGAGAAAAGGATTGTTGACATGATAAGCAACAAGTTGAATGATTTTTCGAAAAAATTCCTGAATTATTAAAGCATTTGGTAAAATGATTGATAGGTGATGGAAATTCTTACAAAATCATAATGAAAGTACGTGTGATGTACTCACTTCGATTCAAGGTATGCTACTCATCGTTTTGGTTTCAAATTTTGGCTGTCGTCTTAGAAACTCGAATATTGTTATAAATTATCAAAACCAAGTAGGTAAGTACTGTAGGAATAGACTAAGTACAAAATATATAAGACGTTATCTATAATTTTTCAAAATTAATATTTCACTAGATAACAAATTTTAATACGAAAACGATATTAGCAAAATTAGGAAGCTTTATCGAAGCATTGCAGAAATACGTAGGCTCCTACCTACCCACATTTCACATCCTGTCATCGAATAATCGAAGACAAAAATACACGAGTAAATTTTATCAACAATAATTCATTCTCAAATATCTTCGCACTCCTAACTTCATTCATATAAATATCATTTTCGACAGGATACCTGACATAAAACCTACTTCTGTGTATTTCCCAACCTAGAATATACGTATTATTGTCCAAGTCTCATCTCACTTATCTCAACACACTTCCCGGCAATTGAAACATCAATAAGGACCGCAGCATTCGTTATCGTTCGTAATAAACATACCAACTTTCACACAACACCGGAAATAATTTGTTTTATCAATGTTCTACGTAACGTCTCACCTCCGGCGTGCAAGTCTTATCGATAATGATTTTAGGTTTTCAGGTTCTCATTCGGACGTATATCTAGCCTACGTACTGCGATTTAAATGACCTCATCTTGTAGAATATATGAGGAGAATTAGATACACTCGTATCTAACTCATCAAAGAGCCGTTAGAAGATACTCGAAACCGGACTATGAAAAAGAAGTTGGTATCCTGTCGTGTCAGTATCTTGATACAATGCACGAAAGTTTGCGGTAACTTTCCACCCGATCGACGAGACTATACGAAGTTGATTTGGGCATTTACTTTATCTCTGGAGTAACATTAGTGGGGTTTTTATTGGTGTGGTGTTTTCTCGTGATAGTAAAAGCGAGTACCTAATCATCTATCGTAGATGTTGATTTGAAATTTTGAAAATGATAGAATTTGTAGAATTAATTTTCAAACTGTCGATACAAATTTTACTGAGAAATTATTAAAATAATAATTTTATTTTGATAAAGAAAAGTTTTCGCCAAGAAAATTAGTTTAAAATAAGTATAAGTATGGTGAGTGATTTTGAAAAAAATTATTACCACTGACTGAAATAAAAAATTACAAATTGTTGATAAATCCAGCAAAAACCTTATTTGTAGCCATTAATAATTAATTATAATCTGAATACCTATGTGATTTCAGAACAAGTGGCCAATTTGAAATTATTTTTATAGTCCCTTCAGCTTTGAAGTTGGGCAAAAATCATGATATGAAAATTTGTTCATTTTTGGAAGCCCTACCCATTCTAATTGATGGTAATTCAGTTTTCATTCGATTTTTCCAGAAGTAATTTGCCCCTTAAATAATCTAAATAGGCAACATGTTCATCTGAGGTTTTTTTTAGAGGTACCCTGATGTATCCAAATCTCATGTATGGCAGACGACTCCCAAGAACACCCTCTATAATCGATACTTACCTAGTGCTAAATCTTACTCATGTGTTAAATCAACTCAATTATTTTTTCTTGACACTGACATTAATTGACAGGGGAAACCAAATTTGACACATTATAGACACCTGTGTAATTTTTCAAATAACAATTGGCATAGGTATTTTAAAAATGTGGCAAAATGACATGTGAGAGTAATTTAATAAGAATGAGAGGTGTGACAAATCTTGCAATTGTGCCAAAAGTCTGACACTATTAGATACACTTGTGCCAAATTTCACACTCAACACGTATTTTAGGTACGTTTGTGTCAGTACTTTTTTGAGGGGAAAATGTAGGGAAAGGGAAGCCAATTTATAAATATTAGATCACATTTTTTTTAAATGTTGATTTTATCAACTTTTTCCCCAAAGAAAATCCCTAATGTTATAACCCAAACTCGAGAAATGTAAAGAGAGGAGGCGTAATAAAGTCACTTTAGGAAAAAAACATCAGGGTCAAATTTAATTCAAAATCATAGTCAAAATTACTTCATATATGAATTTCAGAATTCCAAAAACATGCATTTTGAAAAAAGATTTTCCAGAATTATGATTGAAGCCAAACTTTCCATGAGATGGTTTTTATTATATCTTTTTTTTTTTTTGTAATTGATCAATTGACTCAAAAATTACGAATTAATAACAAAAATTGTAAAAAGTATTGAGATTATCATTAAAATCATTAAAAATCTGGAAAAATGAAAAAGAAATCCTGAAATTCATCGAAAACTTTGTAAGAAATTTTCAAAATTTTCACAATTTTCACAAAAAGTATATAAAAACAATAAAAATTGACGAAAATAGCGTTAAAATTGTTGAGATTCTCATAAAAATAATAAAAAAACATTATAAAAACAATCAAAAAATCATAAAAACCGTCGAAACTCCCGTCAAAATTTTCCTAATTTTCATCAAAGTCAGTAAAATCTTCGTTAAAAAGGTCCAAAAAGCCATAAAAATATCAAAAATTTCTTGAAAATTGTGAAAATATTCTTAAAAGTTCTTTTAAAATGTTGTAAAAATGGTCGAAATACCATAAAAACATTGTACGAGCAAATATATTCACTTTTTATTAAAAAATTAATGAAAATTGCGCAAAAATGATTAAAAAAAAACAATGAAAAATTCAGAAAAATATAAAAATTCTAGCAATTTTCATGAAATTTTCGACAAATTTTATGGGTGTGCAATCATTTTATTCATTTTTCAAATGAATTTTTCAAAAATTTCAGTAATTTTTACGAGATTTTTTGGTAATTTCTACGACATTTTTTTACCAATTTTGTGACAATTTCAACAATTTTTATAAAATTCGATAATTTTCATGATTTTTGATTTGTTTTTAAATTATTTTTATTCATTTTTGGCGACATTTTTACAATTTAAACATTTTTGACGATTTTCATGTTTTTTTTTTCATACCTTTTTCATGTTAAAAATAATTTTTATGAAATTTTTAACACTGTTTACAAAATTTTCGATAGTTTTCATGGCATAGTGACCATTTCTATGATATTTTCAACAATTTTTATGTCAATTTCAATAATTTCTACCACATTTTCAACAATTTTTATGGCTTTTTGATATTTTTTTGACCATTTCAACAAAATTTTTAATAATAACCACTTTTACAATCTGAAATGTTCAAGTCCAAAACGTCATCCAAGGTTACAAATTTTCAAAACAAAAAGCCTCCCCCCCCACCCCCTGGTCTTAACCATTTCCGTAGTACCAATGAACCGAAGTGCATATTCCAGTCTGACATAATTTCTGACTTCATCTAATTGTAAGTTCAAAGAGTTGGACACAATGTTATCGTATCTTATGAAATGTCCAAAAATTAAATTTTGAAACAATCTAAATTTTTCCAAATTTAACAGGCAGCTGACCTTTTTATAAAATTTTCAAAAATCGAAGAAATGAGAATTTCTAAAATTTTCCAAGTCCAAAAAATCGTTTGAAATCTAAAAAAAATTTTCAAGTTCAGAAAATCTAAAATAGTCTTCCAAGATGTCTAAAAGTCAGCATTATCTCTGAAATTTTCCAAGTCCAAAAAGTCAGTGGAAATCTGAAAATTTTTCAAGTCCAAAAAAGTCTGACAAAATGTCTAAAAAGGCTTGATAAGAGTATTTTTAAAAATGCGTTTAATCATTCGAAATGATTGTATAATTGTGCGAAAAAAATATTCAGAATATAAGAATTTTAAAAATTGCCTTTTTCCAAAAGTTCGTTTTTTATTAGTGCGATTTCTAAAATTTTATTGTATTTTCGATTATTTCAAAAAGATGAAAATACACTTTTGAAAAATGTTGAAATTTCAATCTTTCAGCAAATCGTAAAATTAACTTATCTTGCATTCCTTCAATTGAATATTTATCACAACCTTAGAATCATTTCTTTATGCCTTTTCAGTGATTCCGAACACCACATTCTATTTCCATTGAAAACCACTCCACCCTCACAAGACACGCCGATATCCACATTTCCTATTCCCTATTCATACGTAAACACAGAAAAACGCCAACCGACTCCCATACATGCGAGTATAAAGAGGTACGACACACCATAAATCAAAAACTCGGTCAAGATTAAAACGAAATCCGAAGTTGGGCGGAAAAACTTTTAAGGTGGAAACATAAAAATCATCGGCGTTGAAATTCCGGTCTAGGGAAAGATTTCCAACACGAGAATACTGTCCAAGTTGTTGCCGGGACTCAGGCTGTTGTGAAATTTCTGCTTTAAACTATTGTGAAAGCTATAGTCCGTGCAATTTATTTATGCGGCTGAGTTTTCCGAAACGATTTCGTTGTCTCGCGAGAACCCGCGACGAAAAATTAAAAAACAACGGGAGATGCGCGCGCACAACCGCATAAATAAATTGCACGGACTATAGGAGTGAATTTCTCATGCGGAACAGAGGACTCGGGCGAGAGTAAAACTTGTTTCGCAAGTAAAGAATCATTTTTGGCGTAGTAAAATTTACTTTCAACAAATTATCTGATGCGTACGTCAACTATGTGGAAAAAGTTTTCTTCCTTATTCGCTATAGTACAGAACTTATGTCAACTACATGCCTTATGTACCATAATCCGGCGGAAGGTTCGTAAGACACCGCGACATGAAAATTTTTTCATCTCATAGGCGTCTAAGATGACTTGGTATCTCATCAAATACATTACTCAAGACTAGTTACTCATTTCGACTGCAGAAGAAACGCATACATCTCTCGAAAAACCCCCAGTTGGCAAAATATCTCGCCATAAAGCGTACAAAATTAGCGAATTTTTGCCATCCGAGTCGAAATGAATGGCGTTCAGTCCGGCAGCATTATGATACGGGCCTTCAGTCGAGGATATATCTTAAGTATACACCGAACAATTGCGCAAAAACAGCGTAATAGTTGTTTCGCTATGTTTTTCAGTCATTTAACAAACTCCGTATACAGCCGCCTTTTGGCATTCGAGCCTCATACATCATAGCGAGCAGACATCTAATGAGTTACTTAGTGTCTGAAATAGGCTATTATTGCTGATATAGTGTGCAACATTACGAAACGCATTCGTCTCAAAAAATGTCGCGAAAATTGCAAAATAACCCTCCGTTGTGCAGTTTGATTTCCTATCGCAACCCTATTTTTATCGCGGTCCACGAACGAGTATGTCGCGACCGCCCCCAATACCCGAGTTATTAAAAGGCTTTAAGCCAAGTTTCCACTTATTCCACGACGACCAGACTCACGACTCAGACTCGACCTAATACAAATACGAATTTTTCAAGCGTGTTATCGGTAGTTAATGGTTTGTATCTACATGTTACGTACATAAATTTCGCATATATCTATCTCGATTACATATTACACAGATCGTTGTATGGCAAATGTAACGAATTCGAGCGTATAATAAACAACTACATGGTACATAAGTCGACTACACAGATATACGAACCTTTATCAGAATCGTTTTCCAAATCCGGAGACTCGGACCTCGCCATACTCTGGCTGCCCAACGATCGTTCATCGATCACGAGATCAGAGCTAGGTGTATCGGCCATATAATCTTTCTGCGACGACTGCTGGCCGTCTTGCGACTCGCAATCGAACACATCGTCGGTATGCTTCACTCCATTCATCACCTTGATCGACTCCATTGCCTCGATCGCCTCCATCATCGCTTGCTGTTGGTCATCCTCGATCGAGCCGTTCCTTATATGAGCGAATTTGGCAGTTATGGCTGCAGCTGCCCTCTCGTTGCAAGCCAGCTGTAAATTATGATTAGAATCCGGACTCATGACTTCGCTCTCAGGCAGTGAACTTTCACCATGCAGGTCATCTATGTCTTCGTATTCGGCATCCACTGCGAACACAAACCAACCGAGAAGATCTCGTTATAAAATTGCATATACCTATTAAAAGTCGCACGTGCGAATCATCCTTTAAGTAAGCGTTCTAACAAATGTCGACCACAGCGATCGAGTTGACACGCGTACCCCTGCGCCATATTTTACAACTCACTGATCAACGATTTGTTAAAATAACGATGCGCGTGATGTGGCAAGGGGACCGGGCGCAGCTCAACTCACGAGTCACGAGTGAAAATTTAATTACAATTTTCCACGTCAAGGTTACCCGGCGCGGTATTCCGTACCAATAAGTAAGAATGAGAAACGAATAATGCAATTAAAGGTGACGTCATTGTTATATAAGGGATGCTGTAAGCTAAAATGCATAACTCCGTAATGAATTCACCCTTTTTTATACGTACGCACTACGTACCGTACCGTACTAAACGTATACAAAAGACCTGGAAAACATTAGGGTGTATTCACGCGTGTGCTGACCGTAAAACGTGTTATTTTAAAAAGCAACAAATCCTCGTATTTTGTATTACTTCAATATTTACGGATTATAAAGGTTTTATTTTCGGCCGCCACCGAAATAAACGCCAAATTAAAATACACGCTTTACTATTCGAGGTGCGTACAATGACGTATTAACACGCCCGAGAACCCAGGCCAAAGGTCTAAATGGGTAGATTAGGAAAGTATGTAGCAGGAAGATTGGAACTGTGCAGAGAAAGCTAGGAAACGTTGAGGGATGAGCTACACCTTTGAAGTTCACAAAATTCATTTTCAGAGAGAAAATTTGAACAACTACGAGTATAAGTAGTTGATGAAATGAAGCTCCAGTTACCAAATTTGAAGGTTGTCACGTTGGAGTCGTCCAATGATGCATCCAGGTTCGAAAATTCTCGACTAAAAAAGGACCAGAAAATCTGAAAATGTTGGAACTCATTGGAAGCATAACAATCTGCCAAATATTTGTCCGGAATTCTATTAGAAATGAAACCAGAATGCGAACAATTGATTTCCTGGATGTATTGAATAGAGAGGGGAAGGGAAGATGAAAATTGAAAATTTCCAACTCAGATAGGATATTCTTTCTTGATTTTTCCAACTTGAAACGCAAATTTTCAGGGTGCAATTCAAAAAAAGTGATTACCTATTTTTGAAAATTTTCCAACTTGAACATCCAACAATTAAGGATTTGGTATCGACAATTAATGATTCGGCACTACAAATAAGGATTCGGTACCTATACCGACATTTAGTGATTCGGCACCGGTAATGAAGATTTGGCCCCACGAATAAGGATTTGGCACTGACATTTATTGATTGGACACCACAATTTAGAATTCGACACCACAAATAAGGTTTTAGCGCCCCACATAAGGATTTTGCAACAACAATTAATAATTTGGTGCTGTAAATAAGGATTTGGCACCCCGACATAAAGATTTGGCACCTACCACGAGTACAATTCATGATTTGGCACTGCAAATAAGGATTCGGTATCACAAATAAGGTTTTGGCACAGACTGCAGACAATTAAGGATTTGCCAACACAAATTAGAATTTAGTACCAACAATGAAGGATGCAGATTGCAGCACCGACCACCAAGTATTTGGCACCACAAATAAAGATTCATCAACGCAAACAAGGATTTGGTGCTGACAATGATTCAGCACTCACATTTATGATTCGGCACTACAAATAAGGATTTGGCATCACAATTCACAAATAATGATTTAACAATAACATGTAGTGATTCAGCACTGACATATAATGATTCAGCACTCACATTTATGATTCGGCACTACAAATAAGGATTTGGCATCACAAATAAGGACTAAGCACTGCAAATATAGATTTGATATCAAAAATAGGGATTCAGCACTGAAAATTAATGATTCAGCACTGACATATAATGATTCGGCATCCACAATTAAGGATTCGGCATATCAGCTCCTTGCCAGTTTTGGTTTTGTGCCTGCTTGATTTCATGTTCTTTTTTGTTGATTAAAGAAAATAGTAAACATACCTAACATAAATTGACATGAAACTGAGCAGGCACGAAATCAAAACTGGCACGAAACTCGCACAAAACCGAAACTGGCATGAAACCAAGTAAATTTTGGCTTGACAAGACAAGACGTGAAAATGATTTTCGATGATTCTACCAGTGCTGCCATGCTGTTCTGGTCAACAAAGTTGCTTCCAGGGATACCCATATTGAAATTGCATATTTCACAGGTTTCAGCCTGCAAAGTGCATTTGTTTGCATATTTTGAACATCATAACTCTCAATAGCTGAAATTTCATCATTATTTAAAAACTTTTCAGTCGTCAAGAGGGATCCAGACCTCCTGCACCTCTCTTAAATACGTCATCGTTTCCATTTGTCCATTTTACATGTCTATAGCGTTTTAGAAGGATGAAAACAGATCGAATTTTGAGTTTGAAACATTGGATGTCTTAGTTGCTTCAACTCAAAACATTTCAAACCACGAACTAAAAGAAAAAGAAGGGCGAGAGAAAGACGGAAATCTATAAGTGATTGGTAAAGCATCTTCAGAATTCCCAAGAAGAATCTTGAGGGTTCAAGTGAAACACCAATCTTAACACTGATACACCTACCTACGCCAATTTATTGTCACCTCGAAATGAAATCCTTCCAAGCTATTAGGTAAATTGAACTTATTCAATATAAGAGTGGTTTTCGTTTGATCATCAGTAAAAATCTGGGTGCATTTACGTGGGAACGATAATGTCCATAATCCGATTAGAAACTGGAATAAAAATCCTTAAGAGTCTGGCGATAAAAGCGAGAGCACGAAAAAAAGCACGACTAGTCGTCGTCGTAACGTTTAAGACGCGCACAAGAAAGACAAAGACCAAGAGGTATACTTTGTAGGAAAAGTAAGAAAGAAAGAAAGATAGGGCGAAAAAAAGAAAATATAGAAAAATTGCAACCTCGAAGAAGGAGAAAAGGATAAAAGAGCGTTTTGTTTCTCGGCGGCGGTGGCGAGGAAAGTCAGAAAAGAAAAACACGTATAAAAGGTAATCTTTTAAAACGGCTATACGCACAGATTTTGTGAAAATTCACGTAGCCGTTTTTCAACACGTATAGGTGGCTCCAGGCTGCCTCTGACATTGCGATCGTCTATCGTAATAAAGATAGGTTTATCTGCGCTCGTCCCGTAATGCGGCCTCATTCCTCGCAATTTTGCCGAAGAAATCCGCCATCGTTTAATGGTAAATTCTCGTCAATGTGTAGCACACAGTATATAGAAACCGCCGTCATGTCATATCGAAAAGGGATAAAAATCTGGCCAACGAATGCGCGATCACGCATCTTTCGGTTGATTTACTCCGTTCTACTTGTCTACTCCTATCCGCCTACAAGTATTCTTCTTGTTCGCCAATATCGTTGATTTAGGTTTTTATTTTTTTTCTTCTTTACTTTTTCTCGCTTTCTACAGCCTCCTCTTGCAGCCTCTATCCTGCCTGGCTGGCGTTGCTACCTCGGCGAAACTAAATTCGGCGTGTTTGCGCGGCCGCGTTCTCAAACGAAACGGTGAATTAATTTTTTACGTGGCGTGGGTGCGCCGCGCCGAAAAATGACGCCATCCGGGCGACGCGGCGTGGCGTACGGGGTGTGAACTTTTTCTTCGACGTTTCGTTATACTACGAGTTCAATTATTTTAAATGGTAACTTTCGCGGATTACTTTAATCGTGTTAGATTTTATTAATATTAACGATTCTTTCGGATTAGGTGACGTTATAGTTTGCGAAGTGATTACCTTTTTTTTTCACTCCTATTTTAATTATGCGATGACGAAGCTGCTATTGATACTTTTTTGTGTGTGATTCAAGAAGCCCTATTACCGATGTGTAGGGTAGTTTATATTGAAATGTAATTTGCAATGAGAATAAATGGGTTTTGGGCGATGTGAAAACGATACGAGATTTAAAATTTTAATTAAGACTACTATGTTGATGCAAATGGGGGTTAAAGTTTCATTTCAAGTTTTTAATTGTAGATACCTATGTACGAAGTTGATATCCCTGCTTGCTTATTGATTGATCCCTTTCTGAAGGAAATAAACAAATTTAACGAGCTTTTTACTTTTTTTTTTGATAGACTTTCTAAAAAAGTGATGGTTTTAAATGCAGTCATGGAGGTTCACCAAACATCCCAAATTTAAAAAAATGTGCAACAGTTAGAAAAATTAGTCAAATTTGGAAAATGTTGACAAAATTTGAGAAAAATTTACAAATTTTTCAAAATCTCGAAATTGGCACAAATATCTAAAATTTTTGCCCTCGCTTCACTTGGGCTCAATATTTTTTTGAACGAAATGAAAGATACCTTTCTAAATTTTACAAATTGATTACATACTTTTTTTTCGCCATTCTCCCCTACTCCTTGAATAACTGGCCCCATTTTAATTACATTTTCTAAATGTTATTGATCTTTTGGTAAAAGTTGGTAACATTGACAAAAAAATGGAAAAATTCCACAGAAAAGTTGGCAAATTTGAAGTCTCAGACCCCTCACCCCTCCTCTTGAAAAAAATTGATGAATCCAAAAAAGCAGTGTGGTACATATTATGTTTGTAATATTTTTGATGGCGCCATGTTCGAGTGTCAACTTACTTTTTTAATTTGATCTTCCCAATGCTTCCAAGTAACCCTCAAACACCACTTTTTTTCATTTTCCCGAATTATTTCAAAATTTAAGGGCTTGTACAAAGATCTATAAAGATCCACTTGAAAAAGTAAGATGATATTCGAATTCAGCACCATCAAAAACATAGGTAACAATTAACGATACTGAACGTTGATTTTTTCGAAAATTTCCTCTCTCCACTTCTCATCTTCTCGAAATTGACTCCTTCCCATTATATTGCCTCATAAAGTTTTTGCAAATTTTCATAGAAATACAACAATTTTACTCGAATTTCAAATCAGTGCAGAATGGCAGGTTTTAATCGTTAATTTATGGATGTTAATTTTTCGACAATAACTTTCACAATTGAAATTTTCGATCTTTCACTAAATCACACGCGTTAGAATGAAATTACACAGAGCAGAAAAACTGAAAAATTCTGTCATCTACGTAAGAGTATGATTTACACCAGGCGTAAATAACAGTTTAGCTAAATTGCTCATCGTCGAATGACCTTTTCGCGAATGGTATCCGAACCAGCTCGCAACGCTTTACCGGGTGTTTAAATTTCGCATTGAAATTATGTTAAAACGATGGTCCATTATCCGACACACGATTATTACATCATGGACGAAAGAAATAAAGACGCGGAAAACGGCGCTATTGCGCTTCAGTAAATGGGCTCTGCGACTGCATTGATAAATATCCGGCATTCGGCAACACAAAGTCTAATAATAAATAAAAAATGTATTTATACCATAATACGTAGGATTCAGGCCGGGAAAAATTTTCTAGATTTCTGGAATTGATAAGTTTTCATTTATTTTCGGCCAGAAAACTCATCCGGTAAATTACAGACAATTTCCCGGTTATCAACGGGGATCGGGTCGTGAGAGAGACACGTTCCGACTGCTGGCCTATACTTTTCAAATAAATTGACCACTTTGGCGGCTAATTTACCTCGTTTATGGAGGGGGGAACTTTGTTCCTCGTTCATACTACGTATATTTCCCTTTACTGTATACTACGCTAATACCCTACTGACGTACGAAAATGATCCTTCGCCTGGGTATCTCTCTAACCCTTGCTGATATTTTTCATTCCACCTTCGCCTTCGTGGCTCGTTTTATTTATCGAGGTCTCCCCCCTACCCGCAACCAGCGTACATTCGCGTACCTTTGATAAGAGTGGGACGTTAACCAGCCATAAAATGGATAAAAATGTTAAATTGGATAAACGATGTGACCTGGGAAAAACCATAGAAGTGAAATCATCGAACGATATTTTAATTAATGGCAAAA
Organism: Pseudococcus longispinus; assembly: GCA_900064475.1. NCBI lineage: Eukaryota > Metazoa > Arthropoda > Insecta > Hemiptera > Pseudococcidae > Pseudococcus > Pseudococcus longispinus. The sequence continues at coordinate 9,378 of FIZU01017989.1, read as the reverse complement.
TATGAGTAGAAATATAGGTGCAATGTCAACGGCAGTTTTTTTCGCACGTGGATTGATCCCCTTGTGTGATTTCATTCGAATTTGGGGTGAAAGATAATGCACAGAAGTGTCGTAGGTACGAGGGAGACGTTGGGGTTGCGGCACCGCGCTCCTATCACGACTCGTACAAGAAAAATCGCCTCGTCGTTCGAGTCGAACTCCGAGTCCGAGAGCGAGGCGGTCGAGCGGGGAAGTTAAAAAATGGTCGAAAGAAAAAACTTTCGGAGGCGCGGAGCGGGTTCGAGACAGCATACAAAATGAATAACAAACGAGCAGGACCGGAGCTGAAATATTTATTTTCTGGCACATTACACCTGCCTGTCACCGCCAAAAGCAATCACCAGTACATTTTTAAACTTCTTCGAGTTTTTTGCCTCTTTCGCTGCGACGTACAAGGGGAGGATTGCGCTTTTCCGTCGCTTCGCGTTGGCGAAATTTTTATTCCACTCACAAAGATGGCAGAGATTTTTGAATTGATTAGATACAACGTTCGTGAGGAATCTCGTGGTGTGGGAAGGGCATCGAGGTAAATAAATCTTGGCGAGAGGAGTGTTATACATATTAGATCTATTAAAAATTATATGAATTGAATCGATTGCCTGGAAAGATTGGTATGATGGTGATGTACGCCGAGTAAACCATTGATATAGCTATTTTATCCCCACTTGGGTACATGTTTTTATTGACTGCTACTTCCATTAGTGTTTTATACCGAATTACGAAGAAAAACTTTACGAAAACGACACCGACCAACGGTACGTATATAAGAATTTTACCAAGAAATATCTTTTCTGCTGTACGATGACAAAAGCGTCGAATGAATCATGTGCTTTTTGGTTTCGCTCGTCGACGTCTTTTTTCAAAGAAACGAGGGCGGAATTATCTTTCAATATGGACGGAACACCGCGCCGGTACAGGTTTGGTCATTGTTGACGTTTTCCAAATAAACGTACCGGCTTCCGGTCACGGAAAATACTAAACCGAGTTCCCTTTTTCGAAAATGTTATCATTGTTTGGCGGGGGATAACGCGACGCTACCCCTTATAGCGACTTTTTCTTTTGTTATGGTAATTGTACCAACTCTACCTTACCTCTACTTACCTACCTTGGTACTATACGTTTACGAATCTGCGGTGGTTTTTTTTCTCTATTCGCTATCGTGACATCCGTTCGTGTTACCGGGTTTGGAAAAGTTGAATCTTTTTAACGAATGTGTTATTTATATACGAGGTGATAAGATTTATTATGCGTTGAATACGCGATGCGGCGACCGTGTCATTTTTTTCGGTCTTTTTTTTTCTATTTCGAAAAACGAGAGAAGAATCGAGAGAATGATTTTAGTGAAGGGTTGAAGTGAGATGTTATAGGCGAGTGCGAAGTTTGTCAAAATAGAAAGCAATGATTCACTTTTTCCTTATGAGATGAGTGCTCCCTACTAAAATTATATTTAACAAATCAGCAAAATTCTGAATCAAGTTGCAGGTAATATTTACCCAAATGAACATGTAAAATTAAAAATTTCAATACAAAATAAATTCATTTTTCAACTTCTATGTTTTCCAACAATTAAAAACTTTTCAACACTTTGGAAACCTGTGATGATTTTTTCAATTTTGGTCCTATTGAGGGGTGCTGGGGGCATCAGGTGAGGTCCAATCGAAAAACTAAGGCCGTATTCGTGTTCAGCATCTTCGAAAACGTACTATTTCATGTATCACACATAATTGGATGTTTTTTGAAATTTAATACTATGGGGAAGGGGAGGGGGGCTCGAATGAGTAGCTCCGATCGAATATCTGTGGCCTATTCGTGTTCAGCGCCCTCGAAAACTATTATTTGATACACCACACATAATTGGATGAATTTTTTTAAATTTGACCCTGAGGGTGGGGGGTGTGCTACGGGCCGCAGATGAGGTCCAATTTAAAAACTAAGATCGTATTCGTATTCAGCACCACTGAAAACATAACATTTGATATATTACACGCCTGAATTTATTTTTTGAAATTTTGGCCCAAATTTGGGGGGAAGCCATCTTGAAAATAGTATAGTTCGAAATACCATGAAAAGTTACGTCTATGGTAATTTTTATGTAATTTTCAATTATAGCTCACACTTACTGCGTCATTTTGAAAACTTTGATGAAAGTTCTCGAAACAGAATTCCCCTTAGGAGGCTGTGGGCAAACCAATGGCGTTTTCTCAAGTTTTCGGGTGCGTAGACGATATAAAAAATTTGAGTGAAATCGAAGGACATGAGGTCAAAATCCTGATCGAATTAATATGAAATGACCCTAATTGCAGAAAATGAATCCAACTTGACAGTTGAAAACACAATTCATAAAAAATTAATCAAACGAATCAATTTTACAGAATATGAAGAGAAAAAAAATGAAGAAAAAAATTCAACAAAACATTTCTGAAAGGTCAACTGCCCATCTCATAATTGAAGCTCAAAAAAGTTGAGAATCTCTGAAATTTTCCAAGTCTGAAAATCCAGGTTAATCCAGTTTGTCATATAATGTCTAAAGAAATATGTTTGAGTCAGCATTGAATTTCGTGGCGGATAGGTCATCGCAAAAGCATATCTTAGGCAAGAATTCAGGAAGAAAACGCCAATTCGTCAAACATTCAAGTTCAGCTCCATCATTATCCAAAAAACTGAAAATGTAACGAATCAAATGACAATTCGGCGAACCAGAGTCAGCATTGTTTCGGCACAGTATGCAAATTTTTGCATATGTTTTGAAATACTGAAAAGGGGTATCACTTGAACAAATTTTTCAACTCAAAGTGCCTTTTGATCATGGAGGAGTTCCCCCCTTGCCCTGTTTTCAGTAAGTACAGTTCTGTAAAAAATCATGTTTGATGCTAGGATATGTGAAAAAATCCAACAATTCCCTGGAAAAATCACAGGGCTGCAATCGATTTCAGTACGAGTAAATGGCATTATCTCCCCCGTCCACAAGGGTACATGGATTCCACAACTCTGTTTCCTGGCATCACCTTGAACTACTTTGGACGTTTCTACATCCCCTTTTCGGCATTTACGAAATAAACGATCCCATTACCGAACCTTGTCTACAGCGATGATCGTACTCCCGGTGATAAATTCTTGTCATCGAGACACTAATCATATTACTGAAGCTTTCGAGCATGGGCAGGCAAACGTCCATAATTTTTAAACTCAATCAGAACATTACTTTCGGTTCTCAGAGCCCGGCTCCGAGATCGAGGCGAGGTCTCGGGGAAAAAACTCATCTCGTAATTGAACGTACGTACGTATTCGTGTAATGAAGAACAAATGAAACGTTAATAAAATAAATGAAGCGGATTAAATTACGGCGAAATATTAAACAACACGACAAAACACGCCCGTAAAACAGTTAATGGCGATTATCAAAAAAGTAATAGCGTTACTAATAAGATGAATAAGCTGCCGCCCGAAGAATATACGCTTCCAAATGAATTAGAAATAGGAACCTAGAAGTTAGGACTCCGATATTAGATCAGCAGTTTGGTCAAAAAAATTGCAGCAATTGAAGGGACAAGGACAATACGCGAACAAGGGAAAACACCCAACGCCGCAGTCATTTTGCCATATTTCCAAAAATTCAGCAACTACATCTACAACGGTATAAGGAAAGGACATCCACACGTCATCCTGCAGACAAGCACATAATGCCCGGCACACGCACCCGTCATCGTGACGTATTCGTACCGGAACCTACGTACAATATACGATTCCGAGTAAAGAAATATACAGCTCGGCAAACACTGGCAGTTTTTCGCATTCGAGCCATAAAAAGTCTTTAATTCGGTCGTCTGGTAAACGAATTACCTTATTCATTACTGTCAAAAAAGCTACCGCTACCATTTTGTCGGGAAATAATGAAGCGTGTAGTTCGCGACGCATTAAGAAACGTTGCGTCGCGTCCGCGGCCTCGCAGCTCGCAGCGCCACACCGAAGCTCTCGTTTCCGAATCATCGTCCAAGACCCTTTCGACGACAATTCTATCAAAGCGGCAGCTACCTTTACATCTTTTTAAGCGCAAGCACAGGGGCAAATGATAATCCCTCGGTTTAAAAGTAGTAACGTGAGCGTGCCAAAGGGAAAAAAAGGTGGTGACTCATATCACCGCGTCGCTGCAGGGCCGAGTGAGGGTGACAAACCCTTCTGTCATTTGGCTCAGACTATCTATTGTATCATTGGCAATGGCTGACAGGAAATACATTAGCGTAGCACACGGTGAACCGACTACCGTCGTCACCGTGTATAATTGCGTACACCGAGCATCCAGCTCACCGAGTTGTGCGACTACTGCAGTCCGACCAAGCCGAAGCCGAAGGGTGTAGCGCCCATTTTTACCATTTTTAGGGGTTAATTTCGAGATGATTTTGTTTCGACGGTACGTGCGTCGGTGTACGTTGCGTTGTCTCACGCACCTCTATCGAGATTTCTTCGACGTACTTTTTAGATTATTTTGAAGAATCGAAGAATCAGCTATTGATACTTACTCGACTTCTTTGATGTTTCATGTCTACATAAGATATTTAGAATGAATTTCAATTGATCGAATGGCCTAAAACTCTTTCAAGAGATTAGGCGCTAACGCAAACAGGAACCTTTTGAATTTGAGTAAAATCAGTGAACCGGTTCTGAAGTTATTTGCAATCAAAATTTTCAGATACCTCTAGCGCCTTGAATTAAATAAAGCAGTTATGTGAAAAATGTACATAACCTTTCTAATGGTACTTCAAAGGACGCACTTTTGACAGTATTTTAATCTAGAATCTATGAGGAAAAAATTGACCAATATGACATTTTTTTTAAGGATTACTCCCACCACTATTGAAAAATTTGTCTGACAAATGTTATACATTAAGATTCTAGGTATAATTTAGGTCATAATCAAAATTTCGATTGAACCCTTCCCTCACTCCAATTTCGCATAAAACGTATGAAAATTACCGTTGAACTTCAATTGTACCTACTGTTCGTAATTATCTTAATGCAACTTTGGCTTGCAAGTTGCAGCACTGCCAAGAGGGAAAAAATAGGTTCTGTAAACAGTCGATTTCATTTTGCTTTGACCAGATAATTTGATAAGACAATGAACACTGAACAGGTGTGCCACTTTTTCAATTCTCTCTTTTTTCAAGGGCCCACCACCTTTCCAAAAAATCTACCTCTCTTTATGTTTAATGCTCCAATTGAAAATGAAAAATTTTCCAAACAAAAGTTGAAGATTGAGACCCTTGAAAAAATTTTGTTTATTACAAAAATTTTGATTAGACCTCCTCCCCCCTCCAAATTCTAATATCGCATAATAGGTATAAAAATTAGGCAATGGTTTTCATACAAATTATGCAAAATTAGAGGCAAAGAAGGGATCCAATCAAAATTTTGTTGATAACCAAAATTATTTCAAAAATTTCAATCTACAACTTTTGTTTGAAAAATTTTTCGATAACGGCCTTAAAAACAAAGATGAGAAATATTCACAGAAAGAGGATCGGGTAGACCCTCAATTTCGGTTTTGCGATTGTGATATTAAATATCTATGGTGAAATTTTTATGGCTGCTGAAGATTCATTATGAAGCTAACAATGAAAAAGCCAGAGTTTCTCACGCATTTGCTGTTTCAGAGTTTTTTCTCATGTTTCAGGGATCCAGTACCCTTTTGCAACCATTCTTACCGCATGAAAATGACCATTGGATAGATACGACCGTGAAAATGATTACAAGTAGCCTTGAAATAGCGATAAAGGTATCCTGTAAGGTATCAATGTCGACTTATGTGGCAAACAATAAAACAAAAACACCTCATCCCACTTTTTCTGTACTTCACACAGAAAAACTTTTCACACCACGATGCAGCTCCGTAATTTATCTCGAATACCTACACAAAAGCCACCAGCACGATACCTACGCTCATGATTGTGAATTCATTTCGAGATTTCCACTATAGGAATTCCTTATCGAAACAAAGACGCAGGCGAAACACAGCGAACCCAGGTACATCACAACGTTACAAAAAAGAGCTGCCTTTGTTGGCACTAAAAGAAGAAAACGATGAGAAAGACGAGACAAGGCTCGCAGCAGGTGAACGAAACAACATGGAATTACGAAAGGTAGGTTGTACACGACTCGATGCTCGATACTTGGAGTACTGCACAGGTGAACGAATACGAGCTCTTGATTGGTCGAGTGTTTAAACCGATGCGCCATAACTGTCTGTATCTACTTTTACCTTGCCGACGACACAATAGGCACCTGTTGATTGCTACCAACCAGCCAAGGTAAGGTGTATTCGCCGCCACCGCCGCTAAAACCAACCGTGTTCAAAAGCGAAAACTTTTCCCCCTACTTTAACGCATTATAAATGAGCAATGGAGTCTTCAACCACCTGTAGTATGTCCCAAGTCTGTGCCGACATATATATTTCGTCACCTAATGAATCGATTACTCATACAGACTTTCCTTCGTACATACCCTCATCATCATCGTCTTGTAAAACACAATATGTAAATGTGATTTTTTATGCAATGTATCAACATTCTACATGAACCATCTCGAGAGAAAAAAATCGCTTTATTTGAAAAGTTTTCCATCTTCCTACGCGAAAATTTCGCTCAAAAGAAAGCAAAACCATCCGAAAATGCTGTAATATAGAGAACTCGTATTTAAAAAAAGAAAGCTACCTAACTTGTACTTTTTTCCATAACTTGAAATCATTTTAAAGTCCTCGAATGGTACGACGAAGACAATGAAAGACGTCACCGAAACTGCCTCGAGAATCGGTAATTTATATGGAAACCTCGACTAAGCAAAGAAAAACAAGATATAGAAAACGTCGTGTGTACAAATAAGTTAAAGAGATAAAAGTTTACCAATGTGTACGATATATCCACCATGTGTAAGGGCCCGGGCCCGCGCTGTGCCACGCCATATAGTGTAGATACATATACCATACCATATACCACACACATATATACATTCGAAATAAATCCGCTGAAACGTTTGACAAAGAGTATCTGATAATGCGGTTTGATTTGATGGAGTTTTAGACGAGTCCCTCGGGGAATTTTTATACGCTTCGTGTGCAGCCGTAGACGACGCTTTTCCCGTAAAACTGCGCCACTATTACACCGCCGTAAAGTGTTCTCTCTACCCCTTATCGCATCCTAAATTTCCACGACCACAAATTTAACCTCGTGACTTTATACTAGTAATTTCATTTTGGGGCATGTTTTAAATTCAATTTTCTAATCAGGTGTGGTGTGGATACCAGTACGGTCGCTTGCATGGTTATTTTTTTACGCATAGGTAGGTACATAGATGATATGACCCTTCTTGGGGGTTGTTTCGTAGTTGTTGTTTTTTCCTCTTGTGATGTTACACTTTCTTTTTTCTCAACATTTTTTTGTTTTGTTTTTCTATTTGCAGAGAACAAATCTTCGAATAATTTGTGAAGGGAAATCGAGGCCATTGTTTATGTTTGCTGTGTAGTAGGGTTGTGCTATCTGACTCCTACACAGGTCCCTCCTTGAGAGAAAAAAGGTAAAGAAAATAAAGGATCTTTTTAAAGAAAAAAGACAACGAAACATTTAACGGCATTCTTTTAGCATTGAACAGTTATTTTTATCAGATCGGTATCAATGAAATATGGAAGAAATGAAAGACTAGAAGAAGAACACTAATTTTCAATTTGATTTCAATTATGACGTCAAAGTTATGACGTCGAAACTGTGACGTCAAAAGTGTACTCTATCAAAGTTAGAGCCTAAAGCAAGATTTTGAAAAGAAAAAGGCCTTGATGCAATATTTCTGATAATCTGTTAAATGAAGTGCAAATGATGACAAGTTTATGTGAGACATAAGTACATTCAGGGTCAGGTTTGCATTGTGTGTTTCAATTCCATTTGATACATTTGTTCAATGAGGTAAAATCAGCCATTGTCGCCAGAGAAAATTGACATCCCCTATTGTATGTAATCTACCGAGACATCTTCACTTTTGGCATAATTTGTCAAAACACAAATCGTATCAATATCGAAAGATCTCCTGCCGAGTTCAATTCCCATTACAGAAAAGTAGATGAAGGAAGAATATAAAACATGAAATGGAAACAGCATGTACCCAATCTTTTATCAAGTGCATAATTATACCGCTGTTTTTGACTTATCACACCACAATCAAATATAGGCTACATACAAAACTCGATATATATAAAAGCACAATACGGTCACCAGGTCACGCAAACGTGCCTATAATTCGGACATTGTTTTCTATTAAAATCACACCACTGGCGTACAAAAAAATAACGGCGACCGCACAATTAGCGTATGAAAAAAAAGTCCTCTGCCACCTCGATACAACAGTACACATTTCAAAATAGTAGCATCTCTCCCTTGATTAAAATTCGTAAAGGGGTCTTGGAATAATATCAAAGGCATCGTGTTCGGCCTCCAGATACGTATATATATTAGAATAAATGACATAGTAATAGGGAAACCTTTTGACGAGAGAACTGGGTTCCACCTTCTCAAAACAGTAACACGTGTTAGTCGCTGGTGACTAATGCGCGAGAGAAATTTTTAATTTCCTACGTACTACCCTGCTTTTTTTTTTACTTTTTTTATTATGTGTTTTCAAATAAAATGTACCGCTTGTATACCTTTTATATATTTTTGAATTCAGATGTTTTTAATTTTCGAAAATTATTTTACTTTTGCCGCCCGGCGCTCTAACGCCCGTTCTCTCTTAATTTGCATTAAATTTTACGAGCAGATAAACTAAAACGCAAACGCGGTTTATGTAATAATTTTTCCTAAAATACGCCTAAGGGGTGGAGGTTCATTTGAATATTTCTTCGTTTTGTCGCGCCTATTGTATGAAATACTTTATTACGTAAGTATAATAAGGTCGCGCTATTTTTTAATTAAACAGAAAAGTAGCTGGATAGGTGGGTACATAGGTACAAGGATAATTGGACACTTGATTGCAGAGGTAGGTAGAAATGAGAATACATTAGCAAATGCATAATTATGTAGGTACTGAAGTTCATGTATTGTATATACAGGTAGGCGATCAGGTACCGGGATATGTACCTAGGCATGTCGATACTCCAGCACATACATGGATAAATAGATAAATAAGTAGATATTTTAGGTACATAGATACTGAAATTCACGGATATTCAGGTATGTAGATAATCAGGTGAATGAATACACAGATACATAGGTAACAGATCTCATAGATGCATGGATATCAGTGATGAGCACGAGCCCTGTTCGGGCCTATGCGAGCCCGGCTCGTTGTTTCATGAGCCGAGCC
>FIZU01017984.1:0-18340 GCA_900064475.1 Pseudococcus longispinus | reverse complement strand
AGAAAGCTTAAAATGTCTATTTGACCTTGAAAAAGTGCTCGAAATTTTTTTCAAAAAATTCCATAAATCACCCTTGATACTGTCAACCATCCTTGCAATTTTGAAAAAATTCGGTTGAAAACTACAAAAAATAGAAATTTTTAACAAAAACATCAAAAACTATCAAAAATATAAATTTTTTTCAATTTTTCGATTGGAATTTAAATCGATTTTTATGGTTTTTTCTTTTTTTATGTACTGATTTGATATTTTTACTTTGTTTAACAAAACATCAAAAACTATCAAAAACATCGACTTTTTTCAGTTTTTCGATTTTGGTTCAAATCGATTGATTGTAATAAAATACAAAATATCTGTTAAGTCAAACTAATGAAAAAACAAAGATATCCAATGAGAAACCTACTGCAAAATGATTTAAATCGAAATCAAAAAATCGATATTTTCGATGTTTGAAAAAACATCAAAAACTATCGAAAATATAGATTTAAAAAAAAAAAATTTCGATTTCAATTCAAATCGATTTTTATGGTGTTTTTTTTTTATGTACTTACTTGATATTTTTCTTTGTTTGAAAAAACATCAAAAACATCGAATTTTTTCGACTTTTCGATTTTGATTCAAATCGATTGATTGCAATAAAATATCTGTTAACCCAAAGGAATGAAAAAACGAAGATATCCAATAAGAAAGCTACTGCAAAATGATTTAAATCGATATTTTCGATGTTTGAAAAAACATCGAAAACTATCGAAAATATCGACTTTTTAAAAAAATTTTCGATTTCAATTCAAATAGATTTTTATGGCTTTTTCTTTTTTTTATGTACTTATTTGATATTTGTACTTTCTTTGAAAAACATCTAAAACTATCAAAAATATCGATTTTTTCAATTTTTCGATTAATTGCAATAAAATATCTGTGACGTACAAAGTAATGAAAAAACGAAGATATCCAATGAGAAAACTACTATAAAACGAGTTAAATCGAAATCGAAAAAAATCGATGTTTTCGACAGTTTTTGATCTTTTTCCAAACTAAATAAAAAATCGATAGTATCGATAGTTTTCGATGTTGGTAAAAAAAAGGTGTCTCCAAATACCAACGAATTCATTGGTATTTGGAGACATTGAATTTTATTTGTAATTGGAGGCATACTTTTGAAAAGGCTATAAATGATCGTAAGTGCCAACTTTTTTCTACCATTTTGGAGCTTTTTTAATCTATTTTGATATGAAATTTACCCGGAAGCTTCAACTTGTACTACAAGGTAGTAATAATGAAAAAACCAAAAGAAAAACGGTTTGAAAAATATAACTGTCTACAATTAAGTGAAACCACCCTACGTATCTAACTTTTGAAACGAACCCAAAATCTTGAAAAAATTTTCAGTTTGCTCAAAATAATGAAAATTCGTACTAAAAAAATTCAGAAAGTGGAGGGAATTAGAGTTGAAACGAAAGATTGAAAAATCATAAAACGTTTCAAAATGTCGAAATTGATCAAAAATAAGTAATTCGTTCGTAAATCGTGTTTTAGCTGTAATTTAACAAAAATGAAATTGAAAGAAAATTGATTTACAAATTTTCAAAAATTATCAAAAAAAATATCGAAAAATGCGAAAAATTGATGAAAAATTTGATTTTCATTATTTTCAAAGGTAATAAGGGTATTTGTTTAAAGTAGATTTTTTTTTCGTTTAAATGTACCCACAAAATTATTACAGTGGAAAATTTTTCATTTCTTGGAAAAAATTCGCCAAAATTTAATGATCTGTTTTTAATTTTGAACACGACACTTATAAAAATTACTTCTTTATTCAAATTTTTAAGCGAAAACTATTAAAAAGAAACAATTAGAGATATTTTAATAGTAGGTATATTTAGAATTGGAGAAAAAATGAATAGTTATGGGATTGTTTCATTTGGAGGCCATTTAGAGGCCTGAATTTGTCTCATGACTTGAAAATTTCAAGTAAAAATTACCATATTTTGAATCTTTTGAAAACAATTTTGTCGATATTTAGTTTCTGAAGTTTGGGATGTGATTTTATGAGTTCCAATTGGACGAGATTTTCCGAAATGAATTTCTGAATAAGCCAGTAGTATTTCTATGGTATTAAATTCCATATTTAGGTATAAACCTATTAGAAAAATCGAAACGAAATGCCTAAATGAAAGACTATGAATATCGTACGTAATGATTTTAAAAATGGAAATCGTTGAAAAAATCACGTATAAAGTATCTCAATCGATATACTATTTTTCTAACGAATAGTTCGATCGATCACACGTAATCCGATACTTGTGCGTAAATTATTAGTGTCGAGTAGATTGACTTTCTATACGAAGCAATGATCCACACGAGTATTAGAAATCACACCACAAGTATCGACTTATGGAGTTATGGTTATGGTTTATTGTGTCATAAGCTTTGGTTTCGATAATTAAACCACATAAAAGTCTCGAAGACTACCGAGAAACGGTTTCTTCGATAACCTGCAATAGTGTAAAAACACCCTCGCGCGATGAAACATAAAAAAAGACACGATGACACGCCGAAACAAACGAATAATTACGTAACGACGTAAACAAAACAAAACGTAAATACAGAAGTACGGAAATGAAGAGAGGAAAAAGCGAAAATAAAATGTGAAATTTTTTATTGAGTTAAAAACAAAAGAAGGGTTTGCGGAACACAGCTTGACGACGAGAACGAGTCTAAGTAATTACGATGACGTGTATCGTGTGTGTGAGATTAACGTCCTTGAACTTCTTATGTGTGATGTGAATTGATCGGGTCGGTTTCATTCACATTGGGCGTAAAATTACGTTTTATTAATTGGCACACGATATAAAGCTTTTTCTCATGTGTACGTTTACGAATCCGCGAAAAACGTGCACCTTGGATGCGATTTTCGGGTAATTTGGCCATTTTATGGGTTCGTAAGTCGAATAAATTGGCTAAATGGATCGCCGCGTTTGTTTCGATGGTAGTTCATTAACACGTCTTTGATAAATTCTTTATTTTGTCAAGATTATATACCATATGTGACGTGTTTACGTAAACAATCACGTTGTATCAATCATCGAAGCGTGAAAAATATTTACTTTGCGGTCGAATCGCAGCGGTTTCGTCAGAGTTGTCTAACTCTTTGGCTGGGGGGTTCTTTCTAGAGACTTTCGTGCAAGGATTACGTGCTTATTACATTACGTTGCTTCGAATTAATTCGTAATTATCTAATTCGCCAACGTTTCGATGTGCTTAGCGGCACGTATTCGGAAAAATCACGAGATGGAGTGTTTTCAGCGAAAAAATAATGCCAGATTTGAAATCAGCGGGTTCGAAAACCATGGATTCGATATGCATGACGAGTTTTTATCATTTACGAGCCCCCGCCCCTTCCGTATCCACCCCCTCTACGGATAGAAGTGAATTAATTGAGCGAAGTTATTATACGAACGAAATATGTAATTTGATATTTTTGAAAATTGTTCACGATTCACTGTTCAAAAGAATTGGAAAATGATTGCTCCTTTATTATCAAACCTCTCACATACCCCCGCCCGCAAGTCAAGGTCATATACTCCCTAATTCTCGTATCTCGAGTAAATATTGTATTTATGCGTGATTCTTTCTTGAAATATCCTTTTTCCCTTAATTGTATTTTTGTCGAAGTACCAATTATGGTTCATCTACACTTACTGATTATATTTTTTTGCTCTTGCCCCCACTCCTCCCCCTTTCAATGGAAAATAATCGTAATTATGTGGAATCCACTCTTCAATTGCCAGGATTTTTAATTCTTCTCTCGTGTTTCACAATTTATTCAAATTTTGAGTGGTTGATAAGTACCTTCTTTTTCATCGCAAACTGCTTCATTTTTGCTCCCCCTTTTCTGCCCCCTCCCTTAATAGAATATTTCAAAATGAATTCGAATAACCAAAAATTAGACCCCTGATTTCAATCTAACGTATTCTAAAACCTTTTAACTGATGAATTGTACCACTTGTTTACATTATCGATGGTATTTGCCGTGTTAGCTTCACCCCCTCCCCCTCCCCAAATAAGAAATACTGATAAAAGAGGAAAATTCAATACAATTTGATACCTATCTGTTCAAAAAAATATTCAAAGACGAATTTCATTCATATTATTCCCAATTTTACAGTATCAATCATTCCTCTCCCCCTCCCATTCATTTACCCCTCCCCTCTAAACAGATCAAAATGCGAAAAAAATGAATATTGAAGGTGATAACTTTTTAAATACATATCACTAATTTCGAAGAAAATGAAATTCACTTGTCGAGTTATTTTGAAATGAAATTGTAAGGGGGTGGAGGGGGTGGTACCATGGGGGGTGGGGATTTCGAATAAATGATAAAATACCGTCATGTATATCGATTGTTAGGTTTTCGAAGGCGCAGATTTCGAATTTGATATCGTTTTTTCGCTCTAATCATTCGATTTTGAATTAAGGAATCATCCACACATGAAAAATCATCAATATTGGTGAGTATTAGGAATTATTCTTCAAATAAATACGATTTTATGAAATAATACGACTAATCGTATTCCGAGAATTAACAAATGTAGTTCTTAGGTAATTTCTTCACATTCGCACTCTAAATTTTTTTAATTAGAATACGAATGACTATAAATTTTAAAGGTCAAGCCAAAGTAGTGGCGTATTTCAAAAAAATTTAATTGGATTTTATGGTCAAATTGTTACCTTATTAGTTATAGGTGTTTTAATTTCTTCAGTATATTATAAGATTTAGGTGAATTTTTCACGTCTTTTGTAATAGGTTAGTTGAAATGTACAACACTTTGCCGGAAGGGAATAGCTTGCATATCCGTAATGAGTTAAAGAAGAACATGATAAATGCATAAAGTATTCATATTGTAATAGGTAGGAGGTACTTAGCTACTTACGTATACGAATACGCATGCTAGTATTATTTTATTCAACCAATAATTCATACATAGTAGGTACGTACTACGTACTGTATGAGTAATGCAATCCATTACATTAATGTCAAGCATATAATCACCAGATGCATCAAATTATCCATGTAAAAGATGAAGGCATGAGGTGAATTTTTTGAATTGGAAATTTCACCCAATGAAAAACTAGTTGCGATTGTGTTGAGATCAATTTGCTCCCCTTCCCCTTCTCCCACCCCGAGAAATGACAAAAATTTAGAAATAGGTCGATATCAAAATAATCGAAGATCACTTTTTAAAATATCAATAGTCAGTTATGTAAAGATCAATGATCAATTTTGAGAATATTGAGGATCAATTTTGAGAATATTGATGATCGATTTTGAGAATATTGATGATAGATTTTGAACATATTGAAGATCAATTTTGAGCATATTGGAGCACATTGTGATTAATTTTGAGCACATTGTTATTCAATTTTGAGCACATTATTGATCAATTTTGAGCATATTGATGATCGATTTTGAGCACATTGTTGATCAATTTTGAGCGATAAATTTTTAGAATATTGATGATAAATTTTGAGATTGATGGTCGATTTTGAGCATATTGATGATCAATTTTGAGCATATTGGAGCACATTGTTAATCAATTTTGAGCATATTGAAGATCAATTTTGAACATATTGATGATCAATGTTGAGCATATTAGAGCACATTATTAATCAATTTTGAGCATATTGGTGACGGATTTTGAGCATATTGAAGATCGATATTGAGAATACTGATGAGCGATTTTGAGAATATTGATGACTGATTTTGAGCACATTGGTGATCAACTTTGAGTTTTTGAGCACATTGGTGATCGATTTTGAGCATATTGATAAGGATTTGGACTATATGGTCCATCACTCCATCAGCCCATTGTATGGAAAATTTTTAAACAGATCAATAATCAATTTGGAAATATCGATAATCAATTTGAGCAGACTAATCAATTTTGAAAATATCAATATTTACTATTTAACTACCTACCCAATTTTAAAAATTATCAATGATGAATTTTGAAACTATCGATGCAAGTATCGATGGTTGATTTTGAAAGTACCTATCGATAATCAGTTTTGAAAATATCGATAATCTGTTTAGAAAATATCGATAATCAATTTTGAAAATATCGATAATTATCTACCTACCTAATTTCAAAAATTATCAATAATCAATTTTGAGAATATCGATGATCAATTTTGAAAATATCGATGATTGATTTTGAAAATATCGATACTCAGTTTTGGAAATATCGATAATTAATCTTGAAAATATTGGTGATCAATTAAGAAAGTGTCGATTACGACGTCGATAATCGATACATCGATTTAAATAAATTAAAGCCAACCAACACATAGGTATAACATAATATGTTTTAAAATATCCATTACCACATTTTATCCATTTGATTGCTCATCTTTTTGAGATGAAGGCGAAGATGAATATGTCTCACAAGGACCAATCATAGTACTTATGAAGAATGAAGATTATTTGAAGAGGAGGGCCAAAAATTGATCAACTAAGATAGCATTTTTTCGAATTCTAAATGTAATTTTTCACTAAATATTTCTTCAATTTGAAATGTAATTCTTTTCATTTTTTTTTTTAATATTAATTCTTCAAACTTTTTAACTTAGAAATTGCAATTTTTTCAAAAGAGGAAGATCTCTTGGGCGGGGGGGGGAGTTAAAATGTGGATTTTTGTTTAAAATTTCAATTTATGGCAGTTTTCAACCGAATTTTTTTAAACGTGCAGAGATACTAGACAATATCAAAATCGTCCATTTTCCCCCCTTAAATGGGTCATTTCTAGTCGAAATTTTTTTTCTTGAATTAGTTCATTTTCCCACTTTTTCCCAATTTTCTTGAAAAATACGTGAATAACGAAATTTTGGGAACCCGCAACCTCTTCAAGATGACCTAGGGGCCTAAAAATTATGTCTGGGCTTATTTCAAGTCGATATCTCTCATATACTGCAATTTCAGCGAAATCGAGCAACTTTTGGTTTTTTTTGCTCTTTTTCAAGAATTGAGTATTTTTAACTTTAGAAATAAAATAATGTTGAAAAAAATCAAAGTTTCTCGATTTTGCTGAAATTGCAGTATATGAGATGTATTGACTTCAAAAAAGCATAGACATGATTTTTAGGCCCCTAAGTCATCTTAAATAGGTGTAATTTTTCAAAATATTATTAAAAAATCTGAAAATTTTTGACTCAATTTTCGAGTTCAAAGACTCGATCATTTTTTCAAATTCTGAAAAACTTCAATAAAACTTTGGGAATTCTTGAGAAAAAAATGAAGATTTCTGAAAAGCTGCTTACTGCAGCATCGTTGGATACTGATGATGAATTCGTGATTACGATTATTTCGAATAATTATCTAGATTCGAATTTGAAAATTGAACCGTCCAGGAAGATGAATGAAATGAGGAATTAGTGCATTTATATATTTTTTATGTACGTAGGTAATTTATGCAAAACAGAAGTTAATATTAGAAGGTAGTTAGTTAGGTACCAACAAACTACAAAACTAATCAGTATTATCAAAATTTTCCGCGATTACCTTCATTTTTCAAGGACTTTTAATTTATAATAAACCAAAATGAAAATGATAATTAGGTTACTAAGGCGAAAAAAATGATTAAAGTTAGAAATATTAGAACCGACACTTCTGTGTTGAATTGAGGTAATTTTTGTAGGTACTTCAAGGGTACTTGGGTTCCTAATCTTGATCTTTAAACGGTCCTAAATTAATATGTTTGGTTATCTTTTGATCATAGTACCTTAAATAGTGACTTTTTAATTCGTACCAATGTAATATCACGATCTCACGATGATCTTGAATACACTTTTTCCTTAAATAAAAAAATGGGGGGGGGCAAATTTTTTCAAATTGAATTGCCCATTGAGCAAATCCGCAATTCCTTTACCTCACTGAAAAAAAAATATCGTGAAATAAATATACCTACTTAAAGAAAAATTAGAATAATGAGTATTTTCTGTATAATATAAGTCGATTTTTATTCTTCCGAAGGTGATCTTGATCTTGATATTAATTCAAGATCACGATTTCAAAATCAAGATCCGTACATCAATGATCCTTGATCTTGAATAATGACCATAAATCACCATATATTAATGTTTTTCATCGATCACAATGATCTAAAAATCTTAAAAAATTGACACATCTAGATCGTTCAATTTAGGTACCCCTTATTTATTGGAAAAAGATCTGAAAACATTTGAATAACATTATACTTACTTACTCGTATCACTTATTAATTATGATATAGTAAAGAGCCTCACTCGAACGACCATCAAGGCATCAACGCCAATGATGGATGATTAATTATGTATCATAAAGAGGTCGCGATGTCGTTGATGTTTTTATTTATTGGAGCGACAATAAGAAAATTCAAATTACGATGAAATACGTTCCCCCACCGCTCGTCAGTGTTCCTTCCTTAATACGTTAATTAGATGATCATTCATTTATGTGTAGAGTCTTGTAGACATTACATTAGATGAATTGTAAGTTATAGTGCAGCGGAATGGCATGGCGAATCCAGATGAAGTTGAATTGTGTGTGTACATTGTGCATTGTCTCGACTGTTTTAATGTTGATGCGGTTGGGGGTGAGGGGAAGAGTACAATTTTGACTTTGAAGAAAAAAGTTTAGAAGAACAAATCTTTGAAAAGCAGGGAAACATCAAATTTTGAGATACTCCTACTTACTCATTTTATGACTTTTCATTGAAATGCCAGTTTTTGAGGAAACCTTGAACATTTCATGAATTTTTAGGAGCCTCAAATGGAGAAAAATGTCGACCTTGCGATTGAAAAATTAAAATCGACTTTATGCTCGATTCCTGATCTAGAACGTATTTTTATAAAAATTATCTTGAGGGTTTTATTTTTTTTAATGTCCCCTTTTTGTGAGAATCCATCCGCTTTTCAAAAAATATGATTATCTCGGTACCTGAAGCTTCAACAGAAAAATTTATCAAACAAAAATTATACATAATATTTTTGTAAATATTTTTGGTTATAAGAAAAATTTTGATCCCGCCCTTCCCTCTCCGCCAATTTGGCAAACTATCATTCAAAAGAACTAAAAATTAATTTTTTTTGA
Organism: Pseudococcus longispinus; assembly: GCA_900064475.1. Classification (NCBI taxonomy): domain Eukaryota; kingdom Metazoa; phylum Arthropoda; class Insecta; order Hemiptera; family Pseudococcidae; genus Pseudococcus; species Pseudococcus longispinus. Next base: position 9,213 of record FIZU01017984.1, on the reverse strand, counting down.
ATTATCATCAAAATTATACAAAATTGAACCCTCATTCCAACATCGAAATTCGTTTAGAATCATAAAAGGAACATGTGTACCGAAATTCAAACACCCCTTCTTCCAAGAGTTCGCCCCCTTTCCAAAAAGCCTCTCTGTTTGTGTACCTATGCTCCCTATTGGAAAACTTTTCAAACAAAATTTAAGCATCATCATTTTGTAAATACATTTGTTTATTAGGAAATTTTTGACCTGACCCCTCCCTCCCCACCAATAAGCATTTTTTTGTTTTACGTCTTAATTAACTGTGAAAAGTAACCTAGGCTCTTTCAAAATAACAATAGTTGTTCGAAATCATGAAAGAAATCATGTCTAGGTTCCAAAAACCACACCAACCTTTTTCCAAAAAATAAAATTCCAAATATCTCATTAGGAATATGATTTTATAATTGAAATGTGATTTTGAGGTATTTCTAAAATATTTCACGACTTTTTATTGAAATGTCAGATTTTGAGATATTTTTTAACATTTTGTGACTTTTCATTGAATTGTCAGATTTTGAGATATTTCTAAACATTTCATGACTTTTTATTGTAATAAAAAATTTTGAGATATTTTTGAACATTTTGTGACAATTCTGAACATTACGTGATTTTTTATTCAGATTTAATATTTTGAGATATTTCTGAACATTTTGTGACTTTTTATTGAGATTTCAGATTTTGAGATATTTCTAAATATTTCATAACTTTTTATTGAAATGTCAGATTTTGAAATATTTTTGAACCTTTTAATGACTTTTTACGAAAATGTAAGATTTTGAAAAATTTTCGAACATTTCATGACATTTTATTGAAATGTAAGATTTTGAGATATTTCTGAACATTTCATGACTTTGTATTAAAATGTCAGATTTTGAGATTTTTCTGAACATTTTGTGACTTTTTATTGAGATTTCAGATTTTGGGATATTTCTAAATATTTCATGACTTTTTATTGAAATGTCAGATTTTGAAATATTTTTGAACCTTTTAATGACTTTTTACGAAAATGTAAGATTTTGAAAAATTTTCGAACATTTCATGACATTTTATTGAAATGTAAGATTTTGAGATATTTCTGAACATTTCATGACTTTGTATTAAAATGTCAGTTTTTGAGATATTTTCAAATATTTTGTGACTTTTTATTCAGATGTAAGGTTTTGAGATATTTCTGAACATTTTGTGACTTTTTATTGAAATGTTTGATTTTGAGATATTTTTGAACATTTTATGACTTTTTACTAAACATTTTATGACTTTTTACTAAATATTTCATGACTTTTTATTGGAATAAAAAAATGTTGAGATATTTCTGAACATTTCGTGACTTTTTAACAAGATGTAAGATTTTGAGATATTTCTAAACATTTCATGACTTTTTATTGGGATAAAATTTTTTTTGAGATTTTTCTAAATATTTTGTGACTTTTTATTGAAATGTCTGATTTTGAGATATTTTTGAACATTTCATGACTTTTTACTAAACATTTCATGACTTTTTATTGAAATAAAAATTTTTTAAGATATTTCTGAACATTTCGTGACTTTTTAACAAAATGTAAAATTTTGAGACATTTATGAACATTTCATGACTTTCTAGCAAAATGTAAGATTTTGAGATATTTCTAAATTTTTCATGACTTTTTAATGAAATGTCAGGTTTTGAGATATTTCTAAATATTTCATGACATTTTAGTGAAATGAAAGGTTTTGAGATATTTCTAAAACATTTCGTGCCTTTGTATTGAAATGTCAGATTTTGAGATATTTCTAAATATATTGTTACTTTTTATTGAAATGTAAGATTTTGGATATTTCTAAACATTTAATGACTTTTTATTGGAATAAAAAATTTTTGAGATATTTTTGAACATTTCATGACATTTTATTGAAACGTAAGATTTTGATATATTTCTGAACATTTCATGACTTTTTAACAAAATGTAAGATTTTGAGATAGGTACATATTTCTAAAACATTTTATGGCTCTTTATTAAAATTTCTGATTTTGAGATTTTTCTGAACATTTCATGACTTTTGAACAAAATGTAGGATTTTGAGATATTTTTAAGTATTTCATGACTTTTTAATGAAATGACAGATTTTGAGATATTTTTGAACCTTGTATGACTGTTTTTAAAAATATCTTTTAGTTTTATAATTTTTTCTAATTTTTTATGACCTTCTATTCAAATTCCGGAGTACTAGGTGTTCTTCATTATTTTGTGACTTCGCTGTGAGTTGTAATGTCAAATTTTCAGATGTTTTGAAACATTTTATGACTTTTCATAAACATATCACATTTTCTGATATGGTTTAGCATTTCATGACTTTTTACTGCAATGGCTTCGCAAAAACCGATCACTAAAATTTGTCACAAAATTCCGTCGCGAATTTATGCTACTCAGATGACATTTTGAACTGGAAAAAATTTTTTTTAAATTAATTTCGCTCGTGGAAAAAAATTTCAGATCTTTGCACTTGGAATAAATATGATTTTTTGGTGTGGAAAATTTTCAAAGGTTCTGAAGTTTTGGGTTCAATAAAATGGCAGAGATTGTCGTGAAAAATCTCTGAAATTTTGTCAAAATGTCAGAACCTTCAGACTTTTTCAACTCAAAAAGTCACAATGCAAAAAATTAAAACCTCTGAAATTTTTTGCAAAGTGCAAAAATGATTTTTTTAATTCAAATTTTGATTAATTTTTTATGACATTGCTAATTTTTTTCTATAATTCTTTATTGAGTTCGTTAACAGCTCATTAAATTATTCCATATTAAAACGGAAAATTTTGATATCTTATTTCCAGTCAAAATGTTACATTTCAAGTCTCAAAGTTTCATTCATTTTTTTCATTTTGTGAAGGAATGATAATATATTTAATATTTTATGACTTTTTGATTGAATTGCCTTATTTTGAGATATTTTCCAGAAGAATCGAATTTTTGAACTGACACTTAATCGAACGAAAATTCATTTCAGATCTTCGAAAGCATATTCATGATTCTAAACTTTTCCCTTCTGAAGAAAAAATGAAAATCTGGGTTCAATTTTCAATTCAAAATTATCCCCCCCCCTCAGTCCAAAAACATACTTAGCAATCGTGAAATTGTATGATCTTTATTGAAAGCATGGAAAGCATTCATCCCTTCCAGGAAGAATTGATATTGTAGTTGAATGAATTTCAGTCTCTTGCTCACTCTCAAATTACATCACTGAGAAGTATGCTCTTAACAGACCCATAATCTATCTTTTTTTTTTAGAGAGTGGTAGGGTGATGGAAGGGTGTGGGGGGTTAATTAAGTGATTGGTAAATACAACTATTACCATCATCGAGATCATCAACGATAACAATCGAGTACAATCGCAAGTCGCAACCACAAGAAAATGGCCACAGGATGCTCAATCTAAACAACAATAAATAATAGGTACTTCTACTCGATTCGCTGGAAAATTGATAAAAAAAATGGACGGAAACGCATTAATTTGGTCGCATTGTCTAGACAATTAAAAAAAATTGGCCGGCGATCACTCGATGAAAGAAAATTGCCCTACCAATTCTCCCATCCGCGTATTAATTGATGTAGGCCTGCTTGTACGTACTTGAGTTTAGATATTAGTTCATTTAGTTGCGGTATATTGTCAGCTTGCTAAAATAAACCGCCCGTAGTTTCGTTCTTCTTTAATTATCTGTTGTTATTACTTTTTTTTCTTTCTTTTTGTTGCGCCGTCGCGGTCACTGTCGCGTTTTTTTTTTTCAACGAGAACCAGATTTGTGATAATTTACACCGATACATTAACTTGTACCTGGACCTATCTCACCGAGTGAGTATTTCAAATGTCTCGATAATTACTTGAATGTGTTTGTGTTGCAATTTTTTTTACGAGTGTTGTGGATTTTTTTTCATCTAGAAGTGTATTTATAATGGAATTCAAATCAGGGAGGTTTAAATACAATTGAGAAAATAAATTGATTAAAATCAGGCTGAAAAATTTTACTTTTTTGTACGTAGGTACTCGTAGGTGTCGTTAGCACCAGTGGATTGGGAAGAAAGGTGGAGGGTATTTAATGGGTACAACAGTAGGTAATATATAGGTACAAATTGGGCATAATTTTTAAAGACATCCCTCTTTATTTCATTCTACGAGTGCTAATAAATTGTACAAATATTTTTTCAGAATGAATTTTTTTGTAGGAATGTTACAAAAGAGTGAGATTTATGTGTAAAGGGGGTTGGCGATTTTCAACAGGTATCTATTTTTAAATTGATTATAGTGTTGCTTGTTATTGTTTTTTTTTTTTGAATAATTTTTCAAATAAGGAAGTTTCGTAATTGTGATTGTTCGCTCGTGAACATTGAGTCGATTTTATGACGAAAAAAAGCTCGAGATCGAGGCCGATACCACACCCCTTTTGGGAATTCCCTCAAGTCCCTGATAGTGACAGGTATTCTTATGATTATATGACTGTGTTATGAATGATATCGTTTCTCCTATGGGATTAGTCATTGTTGGTTTGTTTATTGGTTAAGGAAGGAGAGGGGAGGTGGATTGGATCAGCACCTCGTTTAAAATTTGCTTCATAGATATGAAAAATAGGTGTAAAAAAAATTCAACGTCATAAAATAAATACGTATGATCGATGTAAAAATTTTATTTTATTTACCTAACATTGGAATAAATTAGACAGTGATAGAAAACTTATAAACTTCATTCATCTTCAACTTGAATTTTTTTTTGATTAAATTCATTGTTCTGGTATTTTAATTCTTTTTTTTTTTAGAATTTTGTTCATTTTGGTGAAAAGTGGTTCGCGAGAAAGTTTTTTTTAATTAGATTAAAGGTACTTTTTTAGATTTTTTTCTGCCGAATTTATTTCAAAGTTGAATTTTTTTGCTGAAATCAGAAATGTTTTTTTTTATGCGATTTTTATTAAATTATGAATTTTTACCTCATTTAGGATAATTTGATACAAAATGATGTAACATAAGAAAAGTAAATTTTTTGTTCAAATTTTGGTGAAAAATTTTCCCTTCGTTTTTTTTGTGAATTGAATTTTAAATTTCGGTATTTCAATTTTTTCTGAATTTTTTTGAATTGAAGCTTTAAGATTTGATAGAAATGTTTTTTGCTGTAAAATATGTCCGAAGCGAAATTTTTTGTAAAATTTTCAGCGACGAATTTTATTTATTTTTAACATTTTTTTTGGTTAGATTTTTGATAATTTTTTCTAGTTTAGATTTTTTGGAATAATCAACTTTGATTGAATTATTTTCACTTGAAATTATCGAACTGTTGACAAATTTTATTTTTTTAAATGTAAAATTACCAAAATTTTAATTTTTTAAAATCAATTTTTGATGAATTTTTTTCAGTTTTATTTTTTGTATCGTTGTTTTTTTCTTTAACGTGTTTGCAATGATTTAAAATTTTTTAAGGTTCGATTTTTTACAATTTTTTTTTATTTTGGATTTTTTGAAATGATTAATTTTGATTGAATTATTTCAGTTTTAAATTATTGAACTGTTGACAAATTTTATGTTTTTTTAAATGTAAAATTACCAAAATTTAAATTTTTTTTTCTTAATTTTTGATGAATTTTTTTCAATTTGATTTTTTGTATCGTTGATTTTGATGATTTTTTTGGTGTTCAATTTCTAGCTGAAAGCCCACTTAAAATTTTTTTTTTGAATTTCTTTTTTTTCATAGAAAATTAACTGCGATTTTTTATTGGAACTTCGGTTGAATTCTTCTTCTTCTTCTTTTTTTGTAGATTTTCTGGTGAATATTCTAAAATTTTAATTTCTGATCGAAGTCAGAAAAGTACGTTCCAAATTTTGTAGAATTTTATTTTTTTGACTCCCGAATGCTGGTTTTGATATTTTTTTATTCTGAATTTTTGGTTAAAATTACTAAATTTTGTCGACAAATTTAATGTTTGCTTTTTCATGTGTTTTTATACGAAATTATATGCACGATTTCGTTGAACTTTCAAAAGAATTTTTTTGACTGAATTTTAGACGAATTTTTAAAATTTTAGTTTTTTTTGTGTTGAATAAATCACTAGATTTTTGTAAAGTTTAAATTTTATTTTTATTTGTCGTGTTTTTTTAAATGTGAAATTCGTGAGCTATGAATTTTTGCGAAAACTTCGAGATTTTGATCAGTTTTTTTTTAAATTCAATTTTTAGTTTAAATCATCCAAATTTTTTTTGGCAAATTTCATGTTGTTTTTCTTCAACGTGAGATTTTTTAATTTTATTTTGTGGATCAATTTTTGATAATTTTTTTGAATTTCAATTTTAGGATCGTCATTTGCAACTTTCAAACTTTGATTAAATTTTTTTTTAATATCAGTTATTTTTGCTTGAAATTATTAATCGACTGACAAATTTTATGTTTTTTTTTTCAAATATTGAATTGAAAACATTTTATAAATTTCAATTTTTTAGTCAATTTTTGTTGATTTTTTTTCAACTTTTTTTGAATTTCATTTTTAATTTCGTTGATTATCATGATTTTTTGAATTTTGATTTCTATCAGAAAACTTACCTAGAAATTTTTTCCACAAATTCATGATTTTCATGGAAAATTAACTGCGATTTTACTGAATTCTTTTTTATCTTTTTTTGTGATTTTTTCAAAGTTTTAATTTCTGATCAAAGTCAATGAAGGTTCGAAGTTTTATATAATTTTACTTTTTAAATAAATTTCGTTAGATAGATATTTTTTTTGAAATCTGAATTTTTGGCTAAGATCATTAAATTTTTGTCGACGAATTTCATGTTTTTTTTCATGTTGTTTTTATTCGAAATTATATGATTTTGTTGAAACTTTAGTAACATTTTTTTGCTAAGTTTTTGATGATTTTAAATTTTACGTCCAATTTTTGTTGAATAAATCATTAAATTTTAAAATTTTTTATAAATTTAAATATTATATTTCTTTTGTTGTGGTTTTTCAAATTTGAAAATTTTTTGCTATGATTTTTTGTGAAAACTTTGATTATATTTCACTTTTTTTTAAATCCAATTTTGATGAATTTTTTCATAATTCAATTAAATTTTAGCTAAAAAAATATCATTTTTTTAGACCAATTTCACGTTTTTATTATTTTTTTTTCAAATTTGAAATTTATTATAATTTTTTTGTTAAAACTTATAGAACGTAGATTTTATTAGCAGATGTCGATAAATTTTTTCTTAATGAAATGAGTTTTTCAATCTTTAATTTTGCTTCAAAATTTTTTTAATCGATTTTTGATGAATTTTTTCAATAATTATGAATTTTTTGATCATGTAATTTTGCTTCAATATTTTTTAAAATTGAATTTTTTACCGTTTCATTTTTTGACAATTTTTAATTCTCAATTTTAGAAAAAAATTTAATATAAATCTAGGTTTTAATTAGCAAAATTATGATTTTGGATTTTTATTTCTTGATTTTTGCAGAAGTTTTTTTATTTTAAAATTTATTTCTCAAAATTTTGTTTTTTTAATTTTTTTCTCTAAATTTAATTTTATATTTTTCTAAATTTCAGTCACAAATAACAGTACTGATCCATTTAAAATTTTTATTGAACTGAATGTTTTTAGGTCTAGTTAATTTTTCACTCAATTCTCCAAGATTTTTTAAACGAATTTCGATTCTCTTCTTGAAATTGTAAAACTTGATACTTTTTGACTGAAATTAATCTCCTAATCGATTTTTTATATTTATTTTGTTTTGAAATGTTGCTTTAAATTTTATATTTTTCTTTCTTCGTTAATTCGATGATGAATTTTTTTACGTCTTCTCCCTTGAAATTGTTGCTAATTTTTTTACCATATTTTTTATGCATTTAGAATTTTTCATCACGATGGAAAATTTGATTTTTGCCCAAAACGAATTTTTTTTAGACAAATCCAAGTTTACCAATCAAAATAAGAATTTTACATAAATGGTCAATATTCGTTCTACAATTAATCTCAAACTAATCATTCAATAAATTTCAGGACGCGGGGCGCAAGGTGCAGAAAAATGAACCCAGAATATGGCATCAACTCAATAATGGAAGGAGTTCGAATACCATCGCTGGTCAACTTACCACTACATCGTGTATTCGAGACAAACTTGCGGAAAAACACCAATTTACTCGACAAAATCGCCGTGCAATTTGAAGGTGAGTCTATGTCCAGTCGAAATTTATACGTATATATTATCGATTTTCACGGTTATTCTTCGCTTATAACTATCAATTATCGATATTATTGGTTCCTATTGCGATAATACTTCTTTTATATGTAGATTTGGAAAAGGAAGCGGAAGCCAAGACTAATAATACCAGCATCGCTGGTAGACGTATCACGTACGCAGATTTAGAAACAAGGAGTAGTCTACTAGCTGGGCAAATTCTGCAACATTTACACCGTTGGAATAGGAATGAAGCGAATGCGGACGGCGATAGGGTCGTACTGCTGTGTATGGAAACATCGGAGAAATTAATCGTAGCCATGATGGCTGTATGGAAAATAAACGCTGCTTATTTACCGTTAGATGTCGATACGCCTAAAAATAGATTCGAGCATATTTTAAACGAGGTGCATCCGATGGCCATGATCACTGATTCTCATCGTAAGCAAAATATTTACCTGCCTATTACGTAATAAGTCGTAGTTTAGTAAAGAATATCCTGGTTTTTCGTACGCATAATTTGGGTTTATTGAAGGTACCTACGCAGTAATTTGTTTTGAAATTTTTGTAGGCGAACAGCATTCGAATTTCGCTTACAAACTCGATTATAATGCTTTGGAGAAGGAATCTCGCGAAGAAGGGGTTACAGATAGGAGTATTTTGTCTCTGAATCAAGAAAGCAGTTCGTCGACAGCAATTATACTGTATACATCGGGCAGTACTGGAGTTCCTAAAGGTATGTACATGCGAATCATGAAAAATGATACTGCCATTGTCACATCTACGAGTATCAAATATTGCAATTTCAGCAAAACTGAGAAACTTTGATTTTTTTCAGCTTATTTCATTAAATTTTTCCAAAGTCAAAATAGGCCTACTCAATTTTTCAAAAAGAGCAAAAAAATAAAAGTTGCTCGATTTTGCTGAAATTGCAATAAGGTGTAGTGGGGTAATTGCAAAATTGGGGTAATTGCAAAATCGCGACTTTCTGGCCGTTAGGTTCAATTTTGGACCCCA
>FIZU01017980.1:0-12082 GCA_900064475.1 Pseudococcus longispinus | reverse complement strand
CAGACTTTTTTGGACTTGAAAAATTGTTAGATTTCCACTGACTTTGAGAAATATTTGTGAGACATTTTTGGACTATAAAAAATTTTCAATCAGCAAAAACATATCCTATGTTTTATAGTTTCGTGGGTAGTATGGAAATGACGGTGACTTTTTTTTTGATCTTCAGTTCAAATTTTTAGAGAAATTGTTCAAAGTTCATAGAATTTGCATTATGGTTGAAAAATGCCAATCATAAAAACAAAACTTTTTCATGTTGGTAAAGTTTCTTTAAAAAGGTTGGAATTTTCATACAGATTATTATAAAAAATTATTGAAATAATCCGAAGACCCCGAAAACCGCTAAAAATGTCTTTAAAATTTTCTAAAAGTCATGAAAATCAATAAAAATATCGTGGAAAAGGTCAAAAAAAGAATTACGTAGAATTGTCAAAAATTACATAAAAATTGGTAAAATTTTCATTAAAATCGTTGGAAATGTTGTAAAAATTTTCATTTTATAATTTTTTAAATGATTGTTATGCCAACTTAAACAATTTTTTCAACATTTTCAATAATTTTCATGGCTTTTTACTTTTTTTTCATTTTACAGTATAGTTTTTTTTTTAATTTTTATAAAAATTTATGAAAAAAATAACGTTTTTTTTGATATTTTTGCCATGCTTTTACGACATTTTCAATCTTTCTTATGAATATTTCCACAATTTTTACGAAATTTTTAATACCTTGTAAATTTTTGACCCCTTTTACGTTTTTCCGTATTTTTGTAATTTTTTTGACTGCTTTTATGGCTTTTACAATACTTTTTAAAATTTTTATTAAAAATTCAACAATTTAATATTTTTGACAGTCATTATCATATTTCAATAGTTGGGTAAAGGATACCCTTAAGTACAACTGCGAAGTAGGTAAAATTCGCTGCCGAAATCTCCCGAATCTTTGAAATTTTTAAAATAATGTTTCACCATTCAGCTACTCCCCACCTCTCCAAAAGTAAACCCTGAACCTAAAATGAAGACGATTCTCACCCACGTAATTCCGAAATCCTTGTACATTCCCATCTAAGATATTTCTGAAACTCTTTCTTAGGTTGAATTTCTCATCAACGCGGTTGAAAAATATGCTGGTTGAAAGTTCCACCGAAGGGACTTTTTTTCTTGATTTTTGCCGGCTAGATTAGCTGTGTAGGTAGATAGCCGGGTACGCAGACGTGTACTACAGGTACAATGTGCCGTGTGCTCGTGTATTAATCTGAGACTTGTGTTTAACGATGCGAAACTACGTACTTTTCCCCGTAGACGTGCATGGAAAAAGCACCGATTCGCGGGGGCGTTTAAATACCGTCTTTTTTCTTCGCGTTTAACCGATTAATCGACCAATTTAAAATTCAAACGGTTGTCGGAGAGAAAAAAACTGCGAAACCCTTACGTTAGATCGATACGTAATTACGTGTACTTATATAGTAGCTGCTTTTTTTCTTTTTTTCACTCTCCAAGGTACTTCGCCTTGGTTTAAGTTTGATACATGTTTTTTTTTTCAAACGTAAACTATACACTTGATACCGCGAAACCAATGTATCCAATTAACTTCGACGCTGATACTCGTTTATTAGCCAATCGAGAGCGAGAGAAAAAAACTTGTATTCTTGGAATGTACTACGTAAGTATGTGCTTTGATAAATGATCATTGAGTATCGTGTTATATTTGTACGTAATACTTGACGAGAAGCAGAATAAAAAGGGGTTTGAAATGCAGTGGAGTGATTTAATATTCTCATCAGTGAAAGGGAGATTTTTATTCCATGCTCGTATTCGTCGATTTGGTTTTTAAAAAGGTAATATGAGTATATCTAAAAAAAGTGATTTTGATAGGGTAATTATTTACGAAAAAAATGCTCGTGTTTTGAGTACTTATTTTATATTGAGACTTAAGCTTTTGATTTATTGAATATTTATGATCTTTTTTTGAAAATGAATAAAAGTGTCGCCAAGAAATCAGAGTTGAATCAGCCACAAATTATGTTATTGAAATTTTTAAAAATCCTTATTCTGGTTCAAACGGTCAATTATTGAGCCTTTTCTCCTCACCAATGTCGAACGGGCTCAGCCATTTCTAGAGCTGATTATTCGAACGAGAATTCAATCCATCTGCAACTATTTTTACATAGGTATCGAAGCTTTAATAAGAATACCTATGAAAAGGATTAAAATTTTGGCACTTTTTCACTGACTCGTACGTCTACGTACATTCCACCACCATCGACTCGTCTCGTTGCACCTTTCGTCGACTCGCGTGAAATTTTTTGTTTAATAATACGTTGTCACGCGATCATCGTTGTGATAAGGGAGCTAAAAAAAAAAGAAACACAGCGAGTTTATCAGCTGGTCGTGTGTAGCTGCTGCTACCCGCCGTTACGCTCTGTCTTCGAGCAGACGAAGGGAGAATAGTGGAAGAGGTAGTAAACACGAACCTCGTTGTCGTCGTATTACCGGTACAATTTTTTTTTCGCCTTTCGTGCCAAACGGTGGTGAAAAAAAGCTTGAAAATGTTACTTCCAATTATACCTGAATATAATTCAATCAAATGTCGCGTCTCGTTTTTTTTTTTTTTACTGAAAAATATACGTGTAGTCGTATGGTACCTACCCAAGGTGTAGTATTTATGTTTCAGGTATTTATCAACTTTTTTAAGCTTCGTTTTTCGTCTGGGTTGGGATTGAAAATTGATACTTTGGGAGCTCGTTCGAATATCGAAGGTGTTGAAGGAAACATATCATGTTTTATTTTCATTTCGAAATGGATAAAAATGTGGGTTTTTTGAAAAAAATATTGCACATCTAATAATAGGTATTAATTATATACGTATTAGGCAATTAATTCAGTTTATTTTGAACTTATCACATTTTTTACTTCAGAAGTGCTATAGAAGGCATGCTCTGTATTCGTATGTGTAGGTATAGTATAATATAAAGGAGTATAAAGCAGAAAACCAAACGAGTTTTTAATTACAATTGCAACATAAAAGGAAAAAAAGCAAAATGAGAAAAAAAGCCATCATATGTGTACTCGTATTTAGTCTATTCGATTAACACATCGTTAACTTTTGGACTTGGAAAAAATCTCTTGATAAAGAATTTCCCTTTTGTAATTTCTCCTTTTTTTCCTGTCGAAAAAAATACAATAACGTGGAAGACAAAAAGACATGTTGAAATGTAATAACTAAATTATAAAGTAGGCTTTTTAGCCAACAGCAAGCAAAACAATTATACTCTTGGATTCGAGTCGTTAAACTTGTGTGAACAATGAAGTACCTGAAATGGTCCTCCTACGTTGATATTTTTTAAGTATTTAGAAAGCTATTCGAATAATATGACGTAGGTGTCTTAAGTTATTCAGATTTGAGCAGGCGAAAATTTGGTGCCGGGAGGTGTTTTATTCTTGTAATTACCACCGAAATGTATGCTGGAATCGTTATTCGCGATTTTAAAAATATTTTGTGAAGGAGTTACAATTTTGACAAGCGTCCGTCTAGAGCACCGAGAGTGACGCCATGATACGAGTTTCTGTCCTTGGTACGTTGATTTTTTCCAAGTCCAAAATAAACTGATTGAATTAATTTTCGTAATTTTTTCAGTTTTCAATTTTTTTCTTTGAAATTTTTTGAAGAGATATTTAAAAGATTGTTTGCAGAATTTTCTGTGATACACACAATTTTTTTCTAAACTTTTCTGAACAGATAAGTATATATTTTAAATTTTAATTGAAATTTATTTCTATATTGTAAGTATTTTTCATAATTTTTTTTATCGTATACAAATTTAAATCCATATTAAGTTTTTAGTATTTTATAAATCACCGAGTACTACTGAGAAATCTCAAGAAAAATTTTTTTTCTAAGTTGAAAATAATTCAAATTTGTGTATCAGAAAAGTTGATTATATTATAGATATATATAAAATTTTGGGGAAAATGGTAATGAATCATCATTAAAAGAAAATTTTCGAAAAATTTTGAACATAACTTGCAGGAAATTCAGGGGAAAAAATCAAAAAATGAAAAAAATTACGAACATTACTTCAATCTGTTTTGGACTTATAGTCCGTCCACGTTAAGAAACGCAATATTTGACAGAAAAGTAACCATATTTTCAAGTTTTTCTTTGTTTTTCTTCATTGAATTTTTATCGAGTTAGCAAATTATAGTTCGTCCTCGTCGAAAAAAAATTAAAAAATTGAAAACAAATCAAATTTTTATCAAATTAGCAAAAAAATCCATTATTTTTCTTTTCAAATATCACGTTTCTTAACGTGGACAAGCTATAGCAAAAATCAACGCACCAAACACAGAAACTTGTATCATGACGTCACTCTCGGTGCTCTGGACAGACGCTTGTCAATTATGTGCCAAAATTTGTAAAAATAGAATTTTTTAATGAAAATTCTGGAAAAATTATTTTTTATTGATTAAAATTTCCATATTCATCTAATCTAATTATTTGAAATTTCAGTTTCGGAATTCAACGAAAGAGAAAAAATTGAAAATATAGCGACGACAGGGAGGAGAGGAATCTCGTGAAATGTCATAATTTCCAAATTGAATATGAGATATTCAATCAAAATTCATCCACCCTCAATTTTTTTATCATTGCAATTTTTTTTAAAGTTGAAATTTTGAGTTTGTAGTTCAGATATTTTGGAACATCGCCCAAAATTGAAACTTTTCGTGGGGTACTTTTATTAAATGAAAAACAAGATGATGAGACTACAAGTATATCAGCATTGTGGATTTACAATGAAAATTCGTACTTACGATAAATCTGCTTTCAAAGTTTTTATGACTTTCAACAACAATTTTTGTTTGAAGGAATGGGTAAAATTTTATCAAATTCTACTTTGTGCCTTAATTAGTGAATATTTTTGAGGAGAACTTTTTATTCGCTGCATTTTTCAAACAGAAATATATAGAATATCTGTGCAATTTGTCTCTACAGCAATTTTTGAAAAATCTTGCACCTTAATAATCATTCTATCGAAATTTTCATCTGTTTTGGTCCAAAATGAGCCCCAAAATTTTGGTCCCAGAAAATCGATTTTTATCACTAGGGATGAGATATGTATTTGCGAAAAAGTGTTGAAATATGCTCTTAAAATATTCCCTTAAAATCGAGAAATATGCACAAATATTCCCCAACGTACGTCATGAGTATCATTTTAAAGAAAATTTGATCTTCTTCACAATCGTACTTATGTTATTGAACAAAAAATACTTCATTTCATTTCTTTTCCAATTTTGAATAAAAAATAATTGAAATCTCGCAGTAATTTTCATCACAAACTTTTTGAATTTTAGCTGGTGCCATTATTCAAAGGTTAAAGAAATTGGAAAAAATTTAAATTTTGTTTTTTTTCCAATTTTTATTAAAATATTCCCTTAAAAACAGTAAAACGCGAAATTTTGGCAAAATATTGTCTAATATTCCCTTAAAATTGATGAAATATGCCAAAATATGCTCTTATACAAATTGGGCGCATTTTACTGGAAATTTCATGAAACGTAAAGATATTACGAATATCCGGTTTGGAAAGTGTAATAAAAAAATATGTATACATATTTTTCTCATCCCTATTTATCACCAAACCAAAAATGCAAGAATGGAACTCTTTTTGAATTATCTGATTCTAGAACAGACTGATGATCATATGGAAGTATATCTCAGTTTTTCAAAAATTCATTATATTCTGCTCCTTCAATTTCATCAATCTACCATTGTGAAAACTCGAAGTAAAAGAATTTACCCGGATGCAGTTTTTTTTTTCGAAACCAGCACATTTTTTGATCACTCTGGATGCGTTTGGAATGGGGAAAAAAGACTAAAATATAAACTAGTATCGATGCAAAGGATACACTCTTGGTAGAGGGCAAACGCTTCTACGACGTTCTCGATGAAGTGTTAGGAGCAGGGAAAATGAAAAGACTCGACGAGATTCGTGGCCAGAAAGCCAAATAAAACAGGAACATTCGCGTATGTGTGCGTTTTTTTCCTCAAAAAAATACGATATTTTTTCTCTCGGTGGACAAATAAACGTATAATATATCTTTGGCTTATGCGGTAGCAGCGGAATTTAAGAGCGTGATCTGGTTGAATTATAAATTTAACCGTTTTTCTTTCGCTGCACCGCACCCTGCCCCTCGTATCTCGCTGTAAGTTTAATGTGTTACGCGGTATTACGCTACTAAAGGGATTGTGAATTTTAGTTGATTATTGTGTCGGTTTGGGGTGTGTGAATGAGAGAGAGAGAACATTGCCGCGCGTTCTGGGATTGGTATATGATACAGTACGCGGATGCGGATGTGCGACGGTGCTTTGTAAAGCTTTTGTTTTACTGCTGGCGTATAGCGAGATTATTTTTTACGTACGTAGAGAGAGGCCAGGGGGTGTAGAAAGAGAGAGATAATTGGCGTACTGTGTCGCTCTGAAGGTATACTTGGTTTCATATATGTATGAAACGGTGTGCCAAAGAATCAGATACGGCGATGTGTAGTTGTGTATGGTAACGCGAGTTTGTGAAATGTTGTGAAAATGAAACGAAACCTGGGCCAGAGAAGGTGTCGATTGTGATGAGAGTTTTAATGATGTTTTGCAAAGCGGTGCCAGTGCAGACCGAAGCGAAGAGGTATGCAGTATGTAAGATGAATTTATCTCATTACCTAGATAAAGCGAGTAACCTCTGGAGCGAGATTTAGAGTTTACTTGGAGGTTTGATACGGAGCGTTAGAAGGTACAAGTGCAATTTATGGTGTGTTGAAATTAGATAAGTTGGTACGTTGCGTTGGGTCAATTTTAAATTTCCTTTGGTGTCGTTCTTCAGCAATCTGAACTCGAAATCATTGAACAAACTTCGTGTCTTATCTTATTGTACTTAACATTGTATAAAAATTAGGGAGCTGCGCCTTCGGGATGCTTTGTGATTCAACCCCCGCTTACGTGAGACATTTTAAAAATCATTTACACGTGGGCACATTAGGGTGTGTCGTCTTTGACTTTTTTTTGGAAAGTTTAACGGGAATCGAAAAAAGTTGCGAGGTGACATCAAAAGACTGTGGAAAAATTTTGGGTCTCTGACTTGAACCTCCATTTTTCGGATGAGTTCAAAATTTTTAAATTTAAAAAAAATTTAAAAAAACGGTTTTGAAATTTTTTTGATTTTTATTTGGTCGTATTGCTACCACAATAGAGTGAAAAAATTTCTTCAATTTTTTTTAGGGGTGTTTAGATGATTTTTGTACATGGCCAAAATGTTTGTTTCTGCGAGAATAGCTCAAAATTGACTAAAAAAAACAATTGCATGCGATTTGATCGATATTAGTGGTTCGACTTTTACTTCAGATGCACATAAGACGAATCCCAACATCATTTTTCTTATTTCGGGGTTCTCGAATTTCTTCATTACACCAGGTTTTCTTGTAATTTGATGTTGTTTCACAGCGATTTGACAGCCCCTAAAGAAAGAAAATTATGTTGGGGTTCGTCCTACTTGCACCCAGGGTAAAAATTGAATCCCTAATATTGATCAAACGTATGAACTCGTGATTTGTTTTTTTTTTTTCTCAAAAACAAAACCCTGAGAAAATTGAGAAACTTTTTATTTATTCTCCTATGGTAACAATACAAATAACTACCCACAAAATTTTTTGATTTTTTTAAAATCTGAAAAATTTGAATCCCATTTGCAAAGTAGGGGTTCGAGTCAGGGACCCACAATTTTTTCCATGGCCTTTTGACATCATCCCACATCTCCTTTTCTATCTTCCTCCAAATTCCCCAAAAAAGCAAAAGACGACCCACCCTATAAGTTACAGACGTTGTTAAAGTTTCTATATTCAAAAAGTCTGAATTGTTTGTCTGACAAAAAAAGTCAGCATTATCTTTGAAATTTTCCAAGTTCAAAAAGTCAATGAAAATCTGAAAATTTTTCAAGTCCAAAAAAGTCTGACAAAATGTCTAAAAGTCATCGTGACAAAATTTTGTGATAGAATTTCTTCACGTTTTTCGCGGAATTACCCATAGCAAAAGCATACCCTACATTAAAATTGATACAATCATCGATCATTATCGCCAAAGAAGATCCCTAAAGTACGAACTCGAATCACTTATCCGATTCTCACTTCAATAATCACCCTTTTTCAAATAACCGCATGCACCGATCAAATGGAAACTGTTACCTCGACTCAAAATCTCATCGTCATCGTGATGACACGAGCAAAAAGTCAACGATCCAAGATCGTATTAATCATCGCGTTAATTTTCCACCCTTAAGATGGAAATCATTTGTTAAACGTGATAAAACGTACATTACAAAAATACCCAGCCTTTTTAGCTTTTTCGACGCGATAATGTATACAGACCGGCCTTGCTGTCGCTGGCTTACTATAGAATCGAAAACAGGAGGGAAAATACGTCTTGGAAAAATACGCCCAGCAAAAGAAGCATTGCCTTGTTTTATTTTCGTCGTTTTAATTACACGTCAAGTTCAGAGAAATTAAATACGTTATCGAACTTTTAATTTTTATTAACTAAAATGATCCTGGAAAAGAGCACGGGAAAAAAAGGGAGAAAAAGTCGCGTTAAGTAAGAAACAGGCTTCTTTTTACCCCTCTACTCATACTCCGCTACCGCGTGTTCAAGTTTTTTCACTTATATAGAGTGGAACGTCGGCGTTTTCAATTTTTTTTCCCTCTTCTGTTCCTCACTTCTGGTTTCTTTGCGCTTCTGTGTCGTACATAAGCTTATTTTAATTTTCACTCTGCTGCCCCTTCATTCCTCCCCTTGCCCGGGTTGCTTTAGCACACGCTATACGTAAACTTGGGAAAGTGGGGAGAGACGCCTTGTTTAAGTTATAAATCGTGTGACAAGTTACATCGTCATTAACTTAAGGAATTCCCCTTTGCCTGTGTGCACGGGTACCCAGGCGCTGAAAAAGGTCTCGTCTTTATGGCGTGCGTTACGCCGAAGGGTGGCCGCCGCGATGCCGCTGCTACGTTCGCGAATGATAGATTGCTTCTTGGATTATAAACACAAGGGCTGCGGTAAAAAGTTACCTTTGCTGTGAGGTACGTATTATGTACGTGTACGTAGGTACCTACGACTACGACGACGACGTTGCGTATCAGTCAGCATTTTGAGCGAAGCTATTTGACGCGACTCCGGAGAGCCTTTTAAGATCGGATTTATTAAAACGTGAGCTTTTATTTACGTGACTTATTATATAGAGGTGTATAAAAAGTCGTGCGGTATTATTAGTCGAATGGTCTGCGAAAGTTACCATGGCGTAGGTATCTTTTTCTATATATAAGTACATATAAGCGAATGAAGATACGTACGTGCGGTGTACTGTACCTACGTACAAATACAATGGTACACAAGTAGACGAGAACTTAAGTATAGGAGATTTATAGACGGGTATTAAAAAGGCGAGAAGCGCCTACGTATAAAGCGTCAGCCAGCCAAAAGGCGACCAGAAAAAATACTCTATACTTTAGTCTTAACTTCTTCATCTGTTTCGGTGTATGTACTTTCTCTCTGTCTCTCTTTCTCTGGATGCCTGTTCGACTGCGTATAAGACTCTTCATCATTTTCACCCGGCAACTTTTAACAACGAATTACACTCAACGGCAAAGACAGAGAAGGAGGTTAACTCGGTTCGGTGAACGATTCCGATTCCGAAGTAGAAGAAATGCGACGCGTGCGGTATACGCGCGTATCTCGTACCGTACACTCTATATACACGAGTATAAGCACCCTATAAAACCGTCAAATAAATAAAACCATAGTATAAATGTACGATATACTACGTATTGTCTACCATACCCCGTCCTCGCCCCCGCCACTGTAGTAGTCGCTGAGACAACGTTGTTGTATATGTAGTATACTACACCTAACATACGTTGTAATACGTTTTTAGTGTCTTAATACCTACGTAGTGTATCCTGACACCTCGACGGTATCTTTGCTATGGTCCATGCCTCTGTCTTTCATATTATCCTGCTGGATGTCCGAAAATACCGATGGATCTTTATGATTTGCGTTATTAACCATTCCTGTTGTGCTGTGCCTATCACGAGTGGAAATATTTGGGATCGTGATAACTCTTCAGCCTTCTATTTTCTGCACTTTTTTGGTTGTTGATTATTGTTTTTGTGAAATGACTCCGACCCTCGCCACCCCAAATATTTCATATTGACATTTTAGTTTTCAAGCTGGGAGTTTCTGAGTTTACTTGTACCTTTCCTTCGCCACAAGATGAAAACGAGTGAAAATGATTGAAAATTAGTGGACTCCACTCTCTGACCACTTTGCAGCCCAATTCCCTTTGCTTGTTCCTCAGGCTTCACCTTTATAACTTTGCCTCTTCGGACCTTATAACTCGAACGTCTTGGTCTGACCTCCCTACCTCATATCTCGGGAATCGCCTTCAAAACTTCATCTCTTCAAGACTTTGCACTCAAACACCTTTCGTGAGGGTTCGCTTTGTTCACCGCCTCTATTTCTACAATGCTTCGCTCCCTCAAAGCTTTGCATCTGAATCCCCTGCAACTCCCCTCCGGGGATCTCATTTTGTTTACCTCTCTGTCCACAAGACTGACATTTTATGGATATGTTTATTGTCTGTCTGTTGAATGTCCATCCATAACAGTGACATTTTCCTGATATTTTCAATTGTGTACATCCCAACTCTTCAACCATCCTACCACATTGGCTTTCCACCACTTCAAACTTCTTAAAATTTCAAACATCTCATCGTTTCAAGCCTCCTACCACTTCAAACCTCCCACCTCTTCAAATCTTTTACTGCTTCAAATCTCCCATCACTTCGAATCTCCCACACTTCAAATCGTCCATCACTTTCAAGTTTCAAGTTGAAAGTGATGGAGGGTTTGAAGTGTTGGGAGTTTGAAGGATGGTCTAAAAATCATGAAGTTTTGAAAATCTTGTGAAAATTATTAAATTTGTCATTAAAGTACGTAAAAATATCGTAAAATGATTATGGTACATTTTCCCGAATCTATGTTCATAAAAGTCAAAATCCCAAACGTCGGTCACCCAAAAAATATTACCCCGGATTCGAAAACCAGAATCAAAATTTTTTTATTTTAAAAATGTTGCCACAAGACTATATTATGCGATAAATCTTCTATAAATCTCACCTCATCACTATCACCGACGTATTTGATGTGATCATATTAAGCTATTTTTGAAAGTCCACCGTAGTGTGTCGCGGTGCCGCCTTCATAGTCTTCCCCAGAGTGAGCACTGCAATACAGATTTCAGTTGCAGATCGTTCTTCTTGGAACTCCAGCAGCACAGAAAGTTCTTCCTCCATCTTCGCGGTCACGAATCGAGACACGTTCTCCTGCCGAACTGGTTTGAAATCGTTCCGGAAGAGTTCCGAGATTCTCAACGGATCTAGGATTTGAAGGCAATGTCGACGTCCTTATTCGGCGTATCAGCGCTCTTAGATTTCTCTTTTCGGGAAGCAGGCTGAGCACGGCTGGGTGTACATGGGCCAGTTCTGTTCGTAGTAACTGAGTCGGTGTTTGCTCAGGGTACTGCAGAGCCTTCCTCTTGATCGCAGACACAACTTCTTCAGCGCGACATTGCTCTTGATTGGGAGGATGTGGATGGCTATCCAGGTCACCACCTTTAATCACGATTATTTCATCACTGTTGGGGGGCTTTATAGTGATCACTCGTGCTCTACAGGTTTTATCCCTCACTTGACAACACTGCCAGTACGTCTTTGGACCATTTTTGTCGTATTTTGTTTTCACATAGACGAATCCGTTTAGTATTAATTTTTTGTCGACGATTTTACCTTTCATTTTTGTTACGATGAAAATGAATATTTGAGAAAATGTATAATTGTTGTAGAAGATTGATAGAATACAAAATCTATGCCAATGGCTACGGAAGGTATGCGCATGCGTGGGCGGCGCACCAGGATAGTACGCTTGGCCGTGTCATGCCCTTTTTTCTTTTTAAAAAAAAAACTTAAAAGAAAGAAAAAAAAATAAGTATAAGTATAAGA
>FIZU01017969.1:0-39748 GCA_900064475.1 Pseudococcus longispinus | reverse complement strand
GGGTCAAAAAAATTGGGGTTTGGTTGTAATAATGTCAAAAAAGTCATTCGAAAAGGTCAAGCTAAGTCAAGCTTTTTTCTCGAAAAATTTTGTTAGACACCCTGGATTAGAATTTTTTAGAACTACATAAATTCAAGCGAAGATGAAACTGAGTGCAAAATCTTAGACACGGAAGGGGTGGGGTAAATATGATGAATTTTTAGAACCCCTTTTTTTTGGCCGAGTCTGAATAGTTTGAAAGTTCTTCAAAGTGATTTCTAATTCATTTTTGATGGAATTTCATGTCTTTTTTCTCTGTTGACTCTTCTGTTCGTAATTTTTATGTGATGTGAGCGTATGCCCGAGCGAAACGAGAGCACAATTTCGAAAAAAAAAAACTACAGATTGTTACAATAAATTTCTACTACTAATTTTAGGCATCAAATTAAGAAATTTTTTAGTTTCAAAGCAAAAAATATTAGAATATAGATATTAGTGGCTGTTGATGTTCGCGAGTATGGTTAAAGATATCTAATCTGTACTGAAAGGTAAATGAACGTTCGATGTTTGGATTTTGATTGAGTATCAAGCAGCTGTTCTTTCTTTGGAGTTTTTGGGCCATATCATAGAACAAAACTTGAACTTATGCTTAGAAAACGTGAGAAGCGTGACGGGTCGTTCCATTTAAATAACATAGACCATGGTCTGAGCAAGAAACTTAAGAGGTCGATTTTGACGACTTAAGTCAAATTTTCAGCTTAAGTTTTGTTCTATGATATGGCCCTTAGTCTTTGATAGACATTCTAAAGGAAGTATTAGAATAATTATAGATATTAGTGGCTGTTGATGTTCGCGAGTATGGTTAAAGATATCTAATCTGTAAACTGGAAGTAAATAAATATTCATTCTGTTTTGAGTTGAGCTGATGGTTGGAAGTTATTTTTGTGGATTGTCGAGTATTTTCTTTTAAAAAACTCTTTTTTCGTCATTTTAAATATCAAAAAAGTAGAAAATATTACAAAATTTCAAACATTATCATGATTATGTTTTAGCATAGTGTACCTAGGGGGTGGTCAATTCCAAAAATATGAATATTAACACCTTTCACCCATTTCTATACTTTTGCTAGGCATATGACTCATAGGGCCCAAGTTTAGTGGCAATGCAATAAATTTTTTTCTTTTCAAAAATTTTCCAATTTTTTCAGAAATTTGACAAGTTTTTGAAAAAAATTGGAGAATATTCGCCTCTTAAATTAAATTCATTTTTTTAATGGTATGAGGGCTGTTTAGTCTTTAGTTCTTTCTTTTATAAACCACGACCTCGTCAAATTTATTAGTCCCCTGCTAAGGCTGAACTGAATGGAGAGAGAGGGAATAGGAGCATCTAAACTTGATTGGAGTACATAATTCTGAATCTGAAAAATTTGGGTTCTACAACCACATATTTGTAAAATTTCAAAAAAGACGTCTAATCTTTTTTTAATTGAAACAATTGAAATAATTTCATGTCGATTGTAATAAGCACATATTAACTTGGAAAAATTGAATTTTGAGTGCAGAAATCGAGACCCCAGTTGGAAATTTTCTTATTCAATTGCCTTCTCTCCAACCGCAGTTTCTTTCTTCTCTAGTGGAATCTCATTTTGTAAAGGTTATTAAGGCTTCGAGACGCGACGTTTTTTAAAGCCAGTAGAAAAACGAAAAAATAAATTCGATTGGAACAAAAAAATTATTCCAGACTTCTTAATTGTAATTCGATACTATTTTTTGGCGACTATTCAAAAAGTCAAGTTCAAGGTTGATGTACTCTTACTACTCTTGGTAGAGGCTTGTTTAGGTCATGTCAAGTGTTATTTGCTCTTTTGGGAGGCGGAAAGGGGAGGAGAGGTGACATATTGAAACGTAAGATGATGCATTAGCAGTGATGAGCAGATCCGAGGATCTTTAGATCTTCCGGATCTATAATTTAGATACTTCGTAATTTGTAGATCAACTTTTAGGTATTCGTTCAAAGCTTAGTTTTTTGAAACAAAAAATGGAGAAGTGATCTCCAAATCTGAAGATCTGGATCTTGGATCTAAAGATTCATATTTTGGGAATTTTAAGATCAAAGACCCTTGAAATTCGAGGATCTGATTTTTGGATCTTGAGATCCGATCTTTTGTGATCTGAATCTAGAAAAAATCACTCAAATGATCTGTATCTGGATCTATATATTGTGGGAGTGGATCTGCCCATCACTGTGTATCAAAGCCCAGGTGCGATGCTAATATACTTATGAGATCGGAAAAGAGCTTTCGATGACTTGAACTTGCTTACTTCAAGTAGAAATTACCCTTATATCATCCGGCCTCTCTATTTCTTGATTGATTTTCGATAAAAAATTTGGTACCTACTGAAATTCTACAAAATGATACGAAGCTAACAACGGTGGCTATAAGGCTATTCCAATTTGTATTTCGTATCAGTTTTCATTCGGTGTCGAGTTGATACCAATACTTTGTGTGTAGTGTACTCGAATGCGCGTGATTTGCGATAAGCCGATGGTATTTTCAAACGATTATTATCGCTCGCTATCTCGCTTACTCCTCACCTCATTGTTTCTTCGTGTTCGATATAATCTTGTAGGCGCAGAGAGATATGCATGTTATCGGCGATACCCGAATTCGTCACTTTTTTCCACTTATCGCCTTGGCTGTTATCGCTGCTAACGAAGTTTGACGCTGCAAGCAAAGAATTTGTATCTGTTACAATGTAGGTATAGTAAAACATTCGGAGTGACTGAGCGAGGAATAACGGTGGCGTGTATCGGTTGTGGAAGGGTGACAGAAAGGGGGTATAGAATACGTACTGTATATAGCAGAACACACGCCGTAGAATAAATTGAAAGTATTAACCTTCCGATAAAAAGTTTGTGTTTAATTAACCTTGTACACCAATAGCCTAACGTTCGCCTTCGGCGAAACGATTTTTTTTTCCTTTCGTCGTCATCGTCCTCATCATTTTTACGTACCTACAAATATTACGGTATTTTAGGGTTACGAGGTAAAAGTGGAACGTTTTTTTTTGTAGTCTGCGGTGTCGAAAAATGGAGAAGAATTTTCTTCGCTTTGTTGTTTTTCTCGATGCATCTCGACAACGTTGCGCTGCCTCGTGTACGAAGGGGTTGTCGAGGTTTTTAGGGTAAAAACGTACGTATAGTTGGATGATATCGCGTATGTAGCATGTACCTAGACCTACGTGTACCGTACTCGTCAAAACTGCCGCCAAAAAAGGGGTTGACGGCGATGGCGCTGGCGTACTGAATGCTCCACCCGTCCGGTCCAACGCCATCGCCAGCCCCGCAGACTTTGGAAATGGCCATCGCGTTTAATATCTGTTTATCGCCGCCTCTTTTGTTGTTTCTTCACTTGCGTATTTAGTTCGTTATACAGCAGAGAAGTAAATAGCGGACGACTTTATCGGTGACCTATATACACTCTGGTATTACGATTTCTCGGTGGCGAATTTTACATTCTGTGTTCCGCCACCCGTCCGTCCACCATCTCCTCTCCGCTGCTCTGTGCGAACGTTAATTCGATTTTTTACTTTACAGGCACGATGCGATGTGATGGGCGTATCTTTTCATCCGATGGAAATTTTACATTTGGGGAGTTTCGGCGGGGGTGGAGGATTTTTCGGTCGACGATGAAATATTTAATGGTGAAGGTGGGCAGTGTTCGTATTTGGGGTGTTGAAGCTCGTCCATATGATAGTGGATTCGGTATCGATGATCCTAGAAAATGGGATCAGACGTAGGTTGGTTGAATAACAAAATTGTGGTAAGAAAATGTTTGAATGTGGGGCCAGTGAAAAATTTTCGTTTCAGCTGAAATATTAACGAAGAAAGTATAGAAAATTTGTTTCGATGAGTTGACCTAATTTTGTGATCGCATAAGTCTATTAATTTGGGAACGAAATTCTCAATTCTCTCGACCTCCTTATGAGAATTTTCAATAAGTTTTCGTACCTGCGAATTATTTTGCCAATGGCGAAGAGAAAAAATCAATAAGAAACATGCATTTTCATTATTTCCACTCCAAATGAAGCTGATATAAGCTAAGCGCACTTATATTCGCTTCATTAAAGCTTCCATACCTCGAGTTGACATTTAATTAGTACGGTACATTAAGCGAAAACCTATGTATATCGAAACCTTTTTCGCCTGTTTTTCGAGTGGATTTCGATTTACGGGGCCAAAAACGTGTCACATCGTCATCAAAGCCCCCAACAAAATTCCTGCTTGGAATTGTTTCAATCAGTATATCACATC
This sequence comes from Pseudococcus longispinus, assembly GCA_900064475.1. Taxonomy (NCBI): domain Eukaryota; kingdom Metazoa; phylum Arthropoda; class Insecta; order Hemiptera; family Pseudococcidae; genus Pseudococcus; species Pseudococcus longispinus. The sequence continues at coordinate 35,455 of FIZU01017969.1, read as the reverse complement.
CCAGTGAAGTATTTCTCTTCGCTACTTCGCCCTCATGAAGCGTATTTTTCTCCTAAATTGTGAGATTTCCAGAGTAGTTTTCCACCATCTCTCGCGACGAAATTTTAATCAACTCGATTGTTCGCGAATTAAAATTTGTTTTACCCCCTTTTACCCTCTTCTTCATCTCCCACTCATCGTCAGCGAATCTGTGATTTCAATGCCAGCCATCCCCCGCTTCTGCTTGATTGTCGTTTGTCGACGATTCAATATCCGTTTTGTGTGAAGTCAGATTGGTCGTGCTCGTGCGCACAAATAGAGAGTCTCGGTGCGAGGTGGCAGGGCCGACAATCAGGTCGACTTTGTCATCATCGCGTTCGAAATGAAACAACGACGGACGAGATTACACCGCGAAGACGATTCAGCACGTAAGGTGGTTCACGGAGTGAAAATAGTGAACGATGCCAGGAGCCAGGGGAATGGAAGAGAGTAAAGACAAAACAAGCGTATAAATGTTCTCTCGTTGTGTATCCATCGTGTGGTGATCGTCATTATCGTCGTGATCATCGGCACCGACACATTTGCATCACGGCGACGGCATGGTAACACTATGCACCGAGCATACCATGAGTCCAAGACGTCGATATGAGTGGTAAACTTTGAACTAGACGACATCGAGGATTACGATGATGAGGTGAAGACGACGGCGTCAAAGAAATAGAATCATGTGGGGAGGGGTGGGAAGTGTAGACGAAGTTGCCGCTACTGTTATTAATTTATCACGAAACGAAAGACAAAATATGTATCGGGTCATCTTCGTCGTTTACTGAGAGATTATGGAGGATTATAGTAGGATGGTTGATGGTGGATGGTGAAGGTAATGTTGTCGCTGCTGTGGTAACCGCGTCTTCCGGTCTTGAGGGAGTTGGTATGTATAGCGAAGTGTTCGTTACGTAACTTCTACATACCTAAGTAGTCGTATATGTGCACCGAGATGAAAAAGTCGTGCCAAGAACTTCCCTCTAAATTTAAATTTTCAGTGGGAGATATTTATTATCGATTTTTACTTGTATTTTGGACGAATTTCCTCTCGGGAATAGGTGCAAGAATGTGAAACCTTGAACGTACGTATTTAGGGGGTTCAAATATGCGGCATTGAGTTTTCGTATTGTATGGGTCGTAAAAATTTGAGTGCGTTTTGAGAACCTCTAAAGAATGAAATTTGTGTGTTTCTAGTTCAACGAGCCGTAATCGTTTTGATTCGTAACAAATTTTACGACTAATTAGCAACATAAATTGTGGTATAGTATAGCACTGGGTTAATAAAATTCTTAATTTTTCTGCAGCTAGTTTGTCGACACTGTTCGCAGATTGGATAACAATTAAAAGATCAAGGTGTCCGTCAAATCGCAAAAATTGACATTTGTGCTTTTTAAAAAATTTTCTACAGGTATTATCAAAATATCCCCCTCTATTATATATTGTATGTACTTTTTGGGATAATTTTTGGAATTTTTCATAGAATGAGAAGAGCAAGAGCAAAACACCAAAAAACGTTGAAAATAGAATTTGTTCATAGATAATCGAAAGATGTACAACATACCCAAAAATTAGCCCTCTACAGCAATCGGGAGGATACGAAAACTGTTATTTCGTCATTTTTGACCTTAAAAACCCTGGAATAATGCCCTCAACCCGCGCAAATTGACTCAAGAGGTCATCTTTGGCATGTAGATTTGATGTGTGCCTTAGAAGTGCCTTTTGGAGTTTAAACCTTTCAGCCCTCATTCCGCTTGGAAAACTACATTTTACGAGGACCATTTTCCAGTGCTGTAGGACCGGGTTTGGCCTGGCCCAAGGCCCAGAACCCGGCCCGGCTGAAATTCAGACCCGGTCTAATGCCCAGAACCCGATCCAGTTAAAATGCGGGCACGGACCCAGGCTCAAAACTCACTTCAATAATTTCGATATTTTTTACAACATTTCATGTAATTTTCAAGACGTTTTCATCATTTTCATTGATTTTATGAAATGTTTTACTGCTTTAACCACATTTTCAAAAATTCTCATGAAATTTTCTACCATTGATAATAAAAAATTCCAGCCCTAGACCCGGGACAGACTCAGCCCGATTCATGGACCAGGATCGGGCCGCCCGACCCAGTCCCGTTGGCTCAAAAATCAAAGTTGTCTTAGTTGTCCCAGAACCTGTTCCCATTTTTTCAATTTAAATTTAAATTGAAGAAATATTTTCGAAAAACAAACTTCAAAATTTAATCAGTTTTATCAAAATTTCGTGCTTTTTGTGCCCGCTAGACACCCTAAACCTACGTTACGAATAATTTGATCTACCTGTGGACAGTTGCCTTTTTTTGTTTCAAATCTCCAGCTGAGAGATCTGAGAGGTACGCCTTTTGTCCAAGAAATATCATTGAAAAAAAATCTAAATTTGTCCCGAGAATATTGAGCTAAATATACTTTTTGGTGGGCAGGGGGGTTGTAAAGATATTTGGATGGATCATTTTACACCTTATTAGCATGATATGATGTTTGGAACGTTTTCAAATTTGAAGATGAGGAGTGCAGAAAGAGATTTTCTCACCAATTTTTCAAGGTCATTCAGCAATTTTCACCCTCTCCCCTCGATTTAATCGACTTTTGAAAATAAACAAATTATATCTCGATCGATGAAAATTTGATTTCGATAGATTTTTCATAATTTTTTCTCGCTGCCTCTGAAATTTCATCAAAATGATAACCCTACTGTTGGTGGAATTGCCATGTAGATGTATTACGGCGATTTTATCGCTCTTAATGTATTACGATGCACACTTCACTTACTCTCGATATACATCAATGATTATACGCTTACGCGCTCAACTATAAAGTATACATTATAATGTAAGTAAAAAGTCTATCAACAACGACGCATTATTGTGATAACGGGTTTGGACGCAGGAATTGACGGCGGCGGTAGTGGTAACGACGGATCGGCGCTACGTTGCCAAATATCTACACGGGCGTACGTCTGCTTCTGCTTAGTGCTTACCCGCGCGATTATTAATCGAACTTAAGGAGAGCGTGTATTAAAAATGCGATGGCATTGCTTTTATGCTATATTATGTTGTTGCTATATTAACATGAAGAGAAAAGAATTGAAAAGAGGACGCATCGACATCGAGCACGGTGCTGCGTTGTTTTGGAATCGTTGTTTTCATTATTGTTGTCGGTGTTACGACAGTGTTTTGATTTTTTTCTGGGATAAGGAGGCGTCGTCTTTGATCAAGGATAGGTATTGATGATTTCATGTAGACGTACTCTTCTTATGTATGGAAGAAGATGAAATAGACTCGTGTATAATGTGTATTGTTCGCATGTAAATACAGTAGCATGATAACGGTATTATATGTAATGTATACGATTGTACTTTGAGAGTATTTGCGGCGAGTGCATCGTACGAGTATTCGAGAAAGCATAAGTAAAGTAACACGAGCTCGCTCTTTCGGATGTACGAACGAGTATTTACGCGTTGCGGCACGATTCGATGTGCGGAAAAGCCGGCTGAAAAGCGTGCTATGTTGGGTATTTGGCGGGTGGAAAAACTAGGTCATTCTACCGATTAGCCGGTAGTTCCAGGTCGCCGGAGGTGAGGAGAGGAGGTAAAAAGGAGGTGCTTGATGTGCGAATGTACGTCGTCGTTGGTGGATACTTTTTTTTGGGGTTTTTACGTGAAATGTGCAGGATTTTGGTACGGAGGGAAGGTGTTGATAGATTTTCTCGTGAAAAAGTAATTTGGTGGTGCGTTTTTTTTTTGGAGTAAAAACGTCGATTTTTGAGGGTTGATGTGAAATCGATGTTTTTCACGTTGAGTTGATTTTGATTTTGTTTGAAATTTAGCCTTTGAGTTAGATCCTTGTTTATAGAAATTGATTGATATTCGATTGATGAAAAAATTGGTTTTGAAAATGATCCATATGAAGAAAACAATGTTTATTGATGAATTTTTCAATTTTTCACTAAAACTTGATCGATTTCTATGGGTGATTTTATCGAATTGAGCTAAAAATTCTTCAAAGGAAAAAATCAATAATTTTTCATTCGATTTTTAGAGTCGATAAGTCGATTTCGTTTTCGATGTCGGAAATCGATTCAGTTTTGATCATCACCATAATCTTCAATTTCTTTCAAAATGAGTCAATTTTGACCCGGTTTGAAACCTATCGTTTGATCCATGTCAATAAAAATCAATTCTAAAGTTATACGATTTATGAAAAAATCAGGTTTGAAAGTGATCCATCTCAAAAACATTGTTTACGATGCGTTTTTCAATTTTTCACTATAATTTAATCGATTTCTATCGACAATTTTTTCGATTCAAGCTGAAAATTCTCCTACAGAAGAAATTAATTTTAATTCAATTTTTGGAGTCGATCAATCGTTTTAATTTCGATTTTGGGAATTAATTCGGTTTTGATCATATCCATAATCTTAGATTTCTTACAATATCAAGTCCATTTTGACCCAGTTCGAATCGTAGCATTCGATCCATGTTTATAAAAATCGATTATTCAATCGATGGAGAAATCGGTTTTGATTTGAAATTAATCGATCTCAACACCACGATGTTTTGAAATGATTTTTCAATTTTTTCCAAGAATTTGATAGTTTTTCGATTAATAAATTTCCATTTTTTTAATCCAGTCGAAAATTTGCCAACAAAAAAAAAGAATTTTTATTCGATTTTCGGAGTTGATCAATCGATTTTAATTTCGATGTTGGAAATAGATTCAGTTTCGATGTCGAAAATCGATTTGGTTTCGATTTTGAAAATCGATTTAGTTTCGATCATAATCTATGTTCGATAAACAGGAATTTTCAAGTGAAAAAAATAGTCGATCTTGAATTTTTTTGAATGGATTATTGGATTTCGGTTTCGATTTTATTGATCGACTTAAATCGAATCGTTTTCGAATGTATTCCAATATCGATGTTCGATATACAAAATTTTCCGGTAGAAAAACAAGTTTTGATTCGAATTCCTGGGTCGATAAATCGATTTGGGGTTTCTCAATATCAAATCGATGGTTTATGTATGTGTCTACTTGAAATTGTCGATTTTTAAAAGTGTCAAATTATTCATCGATTAGGTATCGATTTTTGAGTCGAATAATCGATTAAAATATCGATTTTAAATCGAATAAATTTTCAATTTTTAAAATTTTCGATTGATTTTATAATCTATTTTTTTGGTTCTTGTGATCGACTATTCGATAGTTTCGAATTAAACCGAAGTTTGGTTGAAAACGTAATAAATCAACGACTACTTATAATTAGTTAGCTTCAAAAAGTGACTGCTCAGCCCCCCCCCCCCCATAAGTACCTATACGACTCACGATCAAATACATAGCATACAATTGGAGTGATCCCAGGGCAATCACCTTTCCCTCTCCGTCATCCATACTCATAATATAGAGGTCAATTGCGCGACCATTTCCGGATCCTTTTGTCTGCTGAGATGAGACATTTTCTCGCGTACCAACATTTTCCAATTCCAATTCGATTACGTATCTTTTCTTTATATTTATCATTTATCAATCTCGTTTGCCCGGATATATTTTTCTAAAAAAACCACACGCCAGCGTCTTCTATTTATGGCTCGTACCATTGCCATACCACCATCACCTCAAGATATGTACATTCGTGTGTACGTGTATTAAAAAACGAAAGGAAAATACCTCTAAATCGTACTCGTCACCTCGAAGGAGCCTCTGTACTTACGTATATTTTACACTGTGTTACGCACCATTACAGACACACATACTTATATTTACATACTTACGTTATAGACGTACGGAACTAACATCTGTATGTAGTATACGAACGTACTTATGGTGGTAGTGTATAGTGTATACTTTATGGAGTTGACGACAAATAATCAATTAATGTAGGTATAGTATCGTTTTACTCGCCCTACCTCCTTGGCGAGCGGCGCGTATGTAGTTAGTGTGTTTACGATGGCGTACTTTGCTCTGGAAAGTGTGTGTAGAATACGGTTGAAGAACTGTAGTGACTCCGTATATCTGAGAGTATGTACGATACCGCTACGTACTGTAAGCTTGTGTGAGAATAATTACGAATGATTTTTTTGTTCGGTCTTTTCGCATTGTTGTCGCCGTCGTCAATGGAGAGGTAGCACGCTAGAGGATAGGTTGCGACGATAGTGGCAGTGGCGGCCGCGGCCATAATGGAATGTTGACGTATATGGACTACGACGGCTATTATGGCGAGGACATCGAGCTGCTGATCGGCGTCGCGTCGCATTGCATCGTGCATAAGCATACATATGTACGAGTTATGAATTTTACTGCACGTATATGGCGGAAAATTCATTGTCGTGTAAACAGTTGGACTTATGTATTCGAATACTCTTGCGCTTTGCTTTGCTTTGTGCTGCATAAACCGGAGAATTCCATTCTGGTAGGATCATCGAATGGTGTTCGGATGGTGTCGCGAGATCTTAATAATAAGAATATAACCGAGTATGCGGCAAGACGTGGCAAAGAAAATAAAAGATTATTCCATTTACATACGAAAATATACAGTACGTAGAACGTATTAACGACGATGTGTAAGTACTATACCGTTGCTCTGTGCGCTGGATAGTGGATATATTCGCATCTACATAAATACTTAAATTCTCGTATGTGGTCGTGTATGAGTGCAGAGTGACACATCGAAGCGAATTCACTCGCTTCTGTGCTGAGTAGCATGAGAAAACTATACATGATAACTGTTTCCTTCGTGCGGTTTCCCCTTTCCCCTCCAGCCACCGGAGTCACTGGAGCAATGGCTAACACAATAACGGCGGCCAGTTTCACCGTCGGTTTTCGTGCGTCTTCTGTTTTATCTCTCGATTTCTCTGCGACGATGTCGTCGTCGGAATCGTACAGAGTGAAATTATTGTCTAGGGAAAAAGGTGCGAGAAATTCAACGTACGTGTACGAGTATCTGGAAGTGAACGATGGAGAATGCTGGAATCGTAGATGATCAGATTCGTGAATAGTGAGAAGATTACTGTAGATCGAATAGGATATCGATTCGATTTTAGAGAAAAATCGATAGTTGAATTTGAGAGAAATTTGATCCAGTGGTACGACGGTCGTTCTACCCCCTCCCCCCTCCACATCCCGACCCAAACATAATTGTAGAATTCCAGAACAATCGATTGTCGGGTCGAAAACTTGAGATTATCACCTTTGATGGAAAAATCGATTAATATCGATTTTGTAAAAAATTGGTCAAGTGATCGATCTTACAAAATTCGACTATGGTTTAGGAATCGTGGGTGATGATTTTGGTTTGAAAGTCGACCAAGTATCGATTTCGAAGAAATACCGATTATCGATTTCAAAGTTATCGATTTTTGATTTTAAAAGAATATCGATTTTCAGAGCAGCAGATTCGAAAATTTAAACAACATCCCATATCACCGCTCACTTTTGTTAGAAACAGAATGATATCGATTATTGATCTAAAAAAAGTGGATAATCGATTTTAAAAAGTTATCGATTGTTAATTTTGAGATGAAATTAGGTTGAAAATCGAAATAAAATCAAGATGTGTGTTAAATTTTGTCAAAAAACGAGTAAGATTGCTTATTCATCACTGAAAGTCGATAATTGACGTCGAAAAAAATTGATCAAATAATCGATTTTAATAAATCCGAAAAAATTCGGTAATCGTTTCGGAATCATGGTGATGATTTTGGTTGGATTGAAAGTCGATTGAGTATCGATTTCGAAGATATTTCGATCATCAATTTCAAAGTTTTATATCGATTATTGATTTCCAATAAATATCGATTACCAATTATGAGGGCAGTTGATTCGAAAATTTGAACAACATCCGATATAGGTGCCCAATTTTGTTGGAAACAGAATGATATCGAATTCGATTATTGATCTGGAAAGAAATGGATATTCGATTTTGAAGAGTAATCGATTGTCAATTTCAAGGCGAAAGTAGGTTGAATATTGAAATGAAATCAAGATATTGAGTTTCGTTAGAAACCGAATAAGATCGATTATCTATTTTCAGTTATCGATAATCGAATTTGGAAAAAATCGATTGTAGAATGGTAGAGAAATCTATTACTTTGAGAATCGTCGATGCTCATTGCTCAAATCGATCAAATTCAAGAATCTATTTGGTTTCGATTTCGTAGTGCAGTCGATTGTACAATTCAGTGAAAATCGATCATTGATTTTAATTTGAAGGGCGAATATTCGATCGCAGGATTCGAAAAAATCGACGCATTCGAACATATTTTCGTGGTCAAGTCTGCGTGAAATTCGATAATCGATTATCGATTTTATTCGGTTTTCGTAGATTTCGAAGATATTTGATGGTCAATGATTTGATCTAATCAAGTTTGTGTGAAATTCCATAATCTATGTATTTTAAAATAATCGATGGTCGATTTTATTCGAAGTTGATTTATCAAGTGCAAATAGGGCAAACAAATTATTTTTATGAAGACACGATGTGCACTATTTCATTGCACAATTCTCCCTCTCTAATTCTGCTCTACCTCTGGCAAAATGGTGTTTTAGAAACTACATTAGTATTTTAGTACATAGTTTTGAATTTTTTTCGAGTGCTTTGTCCAATCATTTATTGATTTATTTTCTTTTTGCATTACAGATAGCGGCGAGCAGGGTTCGTGGGAAAGTGGCCTCAGTTACGAATGCAGATCTCTACTTTTTAAAGCTTTACATAATCTAATAGAAAGGTATGTACCTAAAATGTCAAAATTTATATTTCAAAATATGCTCGCAAATCGAAGAAAATTTTCGACGAGGATTTTTCTGAAATTAATCTAATCTATGTGTGAATTACAGGTGTTTACTATCTCATGATTTCGTCAGACTCGGAAAATGGTTTGTTCAACCGTACGATGGTTCGAAAAAATTGATCGAGAACAGGTAAAAAAACGGAGATATTGAATTATTCATGCTGATACCTAGTTTAGCGGATTACCTGCATATTAAACACATCGATTCGATGTGATGTAATATGACAAATAATTCTAATATTTGTTTATTTTACCAGCAGCACTCATTTGTCCATATCATTTTCATTTTTCGTTCACGGAGAAAGTACGGTATGTACGAGTATCGACGTACGTCAACATCCTCCGGTACGTACGCTGGTCAAGGAGCATCTAGAACAAATGCAATCGTGCGCCCAATCGACTCAGCCAGTTCAAGGTATGTTTTTCTTAGTTCAAAGATGCCGGAGAATTTTTATGTGCTGGAGGAGTATCGATTATGACGATTGATTGGTTTTTTGCAGTGATCTTGGCACCTTTTGGTTTGGTGGGAACGTTGACGGGACAGACGTTCAAAGCGGAAGATGCGCAAACGAAGAGATTAATAGAAGAGTGGAAACAATTTTATCCTATTAATATTAATAACATTCACGCCGTCGAACCGGTAGTCGAGGTGGTTTTATGTAAGTATTGGCGAGATCCTGGACTCTGGAGTTTCTGCAATCGAAGAATGTATCAATTGACCACGTGGTTTTTGTTTTTTAGCCGGCGTCAAAGTGAAATATCCAGCGTGTTACGTTTTGGTGACAGATATGGACGACTCAACGGCGAATTTCTACGGCAATCCCGGACCCAGCGTGAAGAATTCCAATCAACCAGTTTCGGGTAAGTGGATGAGATAGCTCGCGAAACGGGCTTCTATCCTGAATTTTCGTATTCGTATAAGGCGGCGTGTTTAATTCTACGGATGAAATTTAAAACGACGCAGGGATGCCCGTTACAGTTGTTCCGTTACATCAGCATCATCCGGATTCGATGGCGCATCCGTCTTCGCCTGCTACCGTTTTACCGGAACGAGCGTGGCAAGATAGTATAGTCTCGTTACCGGAAACGCCGCCGATATCGCCTTGTCATACTCCATCGCAACATCAGCCTTCGATCGCTGGTCCATCTAACGAGAACTCGTCGAATTCAGAATGCGCGTCGACGTCCTCGTTGACGTCGTCCACTGGCCAATGGAATTTCAACGATCCGACCAGAAAGTCTACCTGTTATTGTTTCAAGTAAGCTGTGTTCTGCGAAGAAGTCGGCCCAGGAAATGTTGGAAATTGACAATATTGATTTTACGTTCTTTTGCAGACATTCGTTCAACTCGAAACAACACCAAAACTCCGGCCCGTTCTCATATCAGCAATCGAACAGCTTCGCGTCCTCGCAATCTCAAAATTCGACCGGTAGCGTCGCCGGTAGCGGGGTAGGCAATCTTAATGATACTTGTAATTCGTTACCTATGAACACACCGCCCTCGATCACACCTTCACCATTACCAAATCCGAATTCCTCTCAGCCGTCGTCGGTGCCGACTATGTCCGATCCGACGATGCCCACCCTTAGTCCGCAGCATCCATCCTCGCAACCGCCACCCACGCCGCATTCCGAAGATAAAATACCGCGTACGCCGTCTGAATTTCAGGGACCTAAGTCGGTCTCGTCTACGTCTAATCAGGTGAGTCCGATGTGCCGAATTGCTCCTTATTCTGCTTTCTTGGTGGCAAGGTCGATGTTACAGGAAATGCATAGGGTATCGTATTACACCTTATGAAATGCCTCGTGGGTGTAGACGACTTCGACTTGAATTAATTATTCTTCATTTGCTTACGATGAATGAATCGATTCTTTAGAAATGGTTGTAGATGTATCAATTCTAAATTTTTTTGGTGAAAAGAATTTTTTTAATCGACTTTGGATTTTTTTAAAACGAAATGATCGATTTGGAAGGAATGGAATATCGAAAGATTTTGATCGATTTTGAAAATTTGCGAGATGAATTAATTCTAGAAAAATTACGAGTTTTTGCAAATCGATCAATCAGGTCGATTTTTAAAATTATCGATTTTGATCGATTTTACCAATCGATTATCGAATAATATTTACCAAATTCAAAAATGTTCAAATCTAGGTAATTGATTAATTGTAGGAAAATTTCAATGTTTTGTAAATCAATCATTGTAATCTATTATTGGAATTGATCGATTTCAAAAGTCGATTATCGATTAATTTTGATCGATTTCAAAAATTTACAAGTTGAATCATTTCTAGAAAAGTTACTTGTCAATCTGCATCATTCGAGTCGATTATTAAAATTCATCGATTTTGATCGATTTTACAAATCGATTATCGAATATTTTTTACCATTTTCGAAAATTTGCAAGTTTAATAGAATATTGGAAAATTTCAAGGTTATGCAAATCAATCATTGTAATCGATTACCGGAATTAATCGATTTCAAAAATTTGCAAGTTGAATTGAAATTCTAGAAAAATTACTAGTGAAATTTATCGATTTCGATTCATTTTAAAAATCGATTATCCAGAAATTTTTATCAATTTTGGAAATTTGCTAGTCAAGTCGAGTATAGGAAAAGTTTAAGGTTCTGAGAATCAGTCATTCACATTTAAATTCTGATCGATTTCAAAAATCGATCATCGAAATGTCCAATTTCTATGAAATTTTGAGATTTTGTCAAATCAATACGACAAATTTTGATCGATTTTTGGTATCAGTCCAAATCGGCTATGGGATCGAAGTGACCAATTTTAATCGCATTTAGATGATTTAAATCACCAATCATCAAAATGAGCATTTTTGATCTATTTATAAAACTTGCAATTGTGACCCATCACAATAAAACTGTCATTCCTGAGAATTTATCGTTATGACCGGTTATGAAAATCGGTAATTTCGATCGATTTCGAATCGTTCTCAAAATCAATCGTCAAAGTTGATAATCTTGATGAAAAATTATAGATTTTAGTCGCCATTAATGAACTTGGGACATTCAAGTAGATTTAAGATCATTTTGAAATTAGACTTAAGTTGTGACTTTTCATCCTTTTATGTACTTCTTAACTTTAGAGATAGCTTTGGGTCGTTGTAACGATCTCGATGAATTTACTTATGATTTTCTTTCGTTTCGCAGATTTACTCGCCCTATCCTTCCGCGCCCAGCATAGAAAATCAAGGCAGCGTCAAACCGGATATCAGCCGGCCAGGTAGTGTGCAATTAGTGAATACGTTACCGTCGCAATCTACGCCGCGTCCCGAAACGCCTTTGATTTCATTGAAGCGTCCGCAGCTGGCGTCTAAAGAATACGAAAATGCTCTCTTGGACGACGAAACGCCGTCCACCTTGTTGTACGATTACTCGTTATTTGATGCTTGGTAAGTAACGATGAATTTTTACTCGCGGACGCGAACGCGAGATAAACGGTGACGTACGAATGAGCGTATCCGTATCGTCAATCTTTTGCTCGCCAAAGCAACCTGCATGGAAAAAGTGTAACGATTGTGGTATTCGAGTGCTTTATGTTGAGCCGCGATAAAGCTACCAAATCGTGAGATGCTTTTACATTTTGTTTAATAGAAGTATCGTGTGATCTGGTTCACCAACGATGACACATTGATGATAATGGAGTTTGTTTCATTTTCCAGGTTAAATCATCCGGTCAAGAAGTTCAAATTGGCCGAACCCAAAGTCGAGCCAATCGAAAGAAATCAGAATAGGAAATTAATGTCGCAAAGCTCGAGTTTCGGGTACGGCAACAATAACAACAATAGTAACAATTCGACGACTTATCCAGCCCGGACTGTGAACTCGCCTCCGGAGCAGCTATTCATCAAGCAAGAGCCGAACGATTCGAATGCCGCGGATACGGCATGCAGCAGCGGCAGTAGTAGTAATAATGTGGCAACTAGTGCAATACGTTTCAAAACCGATCCCTTCAGCTTCGAAGATGCAGGAGGTGGAATGAATATGGGTACTTTTAAAAGATCTGCCCCATCTCCTTTGAGCAAGGTGAGTTTTCGTGCGAGAAGATCCATCAATCTATCTACAATGTGATCGTTGTTGTAATTTTGATCATTTTTCACAAGCAGGAGGAAGATAAGAAATTATTCGAACAAGTTACTATCAACGGCTCGAAATGTACACCGAATAATCTGTACACTAACGAAGGACTCACCGCTTCGTACAAAGATCTCGATCAAATTTTCGAAAATTCCGACGATATCGATACGTCCAGCGACGAAACAGCTGTAAGTATGGTGCCTCTGATCCACCGCCACATCCAGCGTATAAATTATTAATCTCGGAACGATACAGTTACAGGTACAAACGCCTCCCGGATCCAATAAACCCGCCGGTTCGGACGACTGTTACAGTAGCACGACCACGTTACTGGTGAGACCTCCCAGAGGCAGCGGTGGTGGTAATAATGGTATATTGAAACCCAAAGAATTTTGCAAAATGTTCCCTACGCCTCCGTCACTCGAACACAATCCGATTGCTTCACCTTGTGGGGGTCATCTTTCCGACACACCCGGCAGTGATCCGGCTGACTACGTTATGCCGTCAAATAATACTCGATACAAGCAGGAGATCTGCCCTAGTATGGGTAGTCCTCATGATGAAAGCATTGAGGTAAGTGGCCAACTTGAATTGGTGTAAAAAAGGATGACAGTTGTGATAGCTGTTTTGTTTCATTTTTACAGGATTGGAGTTTCGTTTTTATTCCGCCTCCTTGTGCTAAGATGGTGGGATCGTCGAAATACGCGCCGCTGACTAATTTACCTAGTCAGAGTTTACCGCCAGTTACCTTACCGTCGAACGCCGTCTATAAGCCGACGTATTACTATAGTCAACATCAAGATAAATCTAAGTGAGTCTTCGTAACGTTTGTATTCGTAGTTGCTTCGGTATCGATTCGTTATTTGAGGTTGTTGACCGGATTGAGGGAGATTGTGAATGTGATTTGTCGAAATGTGACTTTCTGTGGTCTTTTTTTGGATTCGATTTCGAAATTATCATTTTCGAGGGTGTTTTGTGTGAAAATAGTTGAGGAAAAATTAAACGTAACGATTTGCCAAGGGTTTTGATCGATTTTTGTTGAGTTATCGGACAGGCTGGTTCGAATGCTGGCATTTCAATTGGTCAGTTTTCTCGTCGATTGTCGAAAGTCGTATTAAAAAATTTCCTTTAAATTACAAATTATTATCGACTTGATTTTCAAAAAAGAGAAAAAATGATCCGCGAAATCATTCAAATCTTGTAAAAAATATCTATTTCAACCCAGCTTCGTACTAATTCGATTTTTTTTTCATTTTCTTTGCCTTTTTAGAGCACCGAATAACAATTCCATGAACGTCATTCCATCGTCGTCGTCCACCAGCGTCTCGTCGATAGCGGCCAGCGCGGCGGCGGCTGCGGCGGCCGCAGCAGCTACATCAACGTCATCCAGCGCAAGCGGCTCTGGCTCCGGTCCTAGCGGTGGCGGCCTTCCGTCCTCGTCGCCTCTGCGTCCGCCGAGCGCGATGATGCTACCGCATCAGGCCAACACGCCGCATCACCATCATATACCGCCTTCGCCGCACCCATCTCATCACTCGCTGGTACCTTCGCCGCACAACGCGATGCATCCGCATCCCAGCATGCATCCTCGTATGGGTCTATCGCCCATCAGCCCTGGTCCGTATCCGCCTAGTCCGATGATGCCTTGGCAGCAGCAGTATCGCGCCGGTGGCGTACGTACCCCGTGTCAGCCACCTCCGCCTTATAGTCCGGCCAGCTCGGCCGGGTCGTCTTATTTGAACAAAAGCGCCGTCGGATCGGAGCCTGGTACTTCGACGGCTGCTTCTACCCTGATGAGACCTCCCGAAGCGAACTCACTCGTTGTCAATATTCTCCTGAGCGATACGCTGCTCAATATATTCCGAGATCATAATTTCGACAGTTGTACGCTGTGCGTGTGTAACGCCAGTGCCAAAGTTGTTGGTAATATCAAAGGGAGTGATGCCGGGACGTATTTGCCGCAATCCATTGCCTCCAGCGTATCTCCTTATCCGCCTTATTCGCCTGCTCCGCATCATTTCGTCGATGAAGATTCGATCCGGTGCAGTTGCGGGTTCAGTGCGGTTGTCAATAGAAGGCTGTCGCATGCGGCTGGATTGTTCTTAGAAGACGAAGCAGAAATTACTGGAATATTAGAAGAGCCGTTCGAAAAAGACGATCTGAATGGGGCAGCGTTGAGCGTCATAGATCTGGTTCGAGAGCAGTGCGTCATCGTGCATAGTTCGTGCAATGCGCTATACCGGGCAGCTCGACAGTACAAGCAACGAGTCAATACGCCGGCTATCAATATGCTAGAGTTCCGCGATACCAACGAGATCGCTTTGCTGGCCTTGGAGCAAGGTCGTATTGCTCATTTGGAGGCTGCTACTGTTATGTGTAAGGTGAGTTGAACGACCAGGAGCTGGGCTCCGGTGTGGTTGGAGTTTTTCGTCTTGTGTCGGTTTTTGATTTGGGTAGGATTTGATTTAGTTGGAAAGAACTTGTGGAGAAGTCTCTGGAGTCAAATTTTGTCAAAATTGATAGATTTGGGCCAAAAAGGTCAAAATTATTCAAAAATTATTCAAAAAGTCGTTTGAATATTCAAAATACTGAAAAATTTTCCATTGCTAAAACATCTGTTTAAAATCTTGCAAAAACGAGTCAAAATACTGATCTAAAATTTATATTTCAAAATTTCCTTACATTTCCAATGATTTTTTCGACGTTTTAATCGATTTCAACTCCTTCGTTCCCTGAGGGACCTCTGTTAAATAATAAAATTATGGTTTTGTTGCAAAAATAAAATGGTATAACAGGATCTTAGCTTCGATTGAATTGACGTGAAATGATTCCAAAATGAGATTCGATATCATTTTTGAAGCTAGCTTCTCTCAAAATCTTCAAAAATTTGTCAATTACCAAAAAATGAATGTAGTTTTTTGCAACGTAAAATTATTCAGAAATAATTTCGAAGACTTTCACCTTCGAATTGGTGAAATGAGCAGTAAAAATTGATCTTGGATTGGAATAATTTCCTGAAAAATGAATAAATAGGTGTTTTTTTGCTACTCTTTCCAACTACGAATATTTTTTCGTAAATAATATTAGACTCGATGAGACAAATCGTGAAACTAGTTCGTGAAAAAAATCCGGTCATTGACGAAAGATCTTTCTTGTTGATTTACAGGTCGAAGATATGGGTGGCAGGCAGCAGCAAATGATGCAGCATTGCGGCGGCGTCAACAATAGGTACCATTGTATTCACAGATGGCCTTTCTTACGAGCCAAAGGACCTAGATGTAATCAAGATATCATTCGCGTCATGAAAATACTTCAACCGTTGCTACAAGACGCCATTCAAAAGAAGTGTTCTACTAGGCTGTGGGAAGCACCGTATACCGTTACCGGACCACTAACTTGGAGACAATTCCATAGGCTCGCTGGACGAGGTATGTACATGAGAAATAACTCGACGAGATTTGGATGGATTTTTTCAAACATTTTTTTATTTGTTTGATACAGGCACCGATGATCGATGCGAACCGCAACCTATACCTCCGGTTGTAGTAGGACACGACAAGGATTGGCTATCGGTGGCTCCGTATACGTTGCATTATTGGGAGAAATTATTACTAGAGCCGTACTCGTATAGTAGGGATGTAGCGTACATTGTCGTCGCACCGGATAACGATTTCGTTTTACAAAAAACCAAGATTTTCTTCAAAGAGCTTAGCTCCTGTTACGAGGTGAGTGTTGTTGAGAAGTGATGAGGTGTAGTTTGGTGGCAGGATGGATTTTAATTGAATCGGTGTTGTGTTTGTGCAGATATGTCGCTTAGGAAGGCATAGTCCTATATCCAAAGGATGTATCGATGGTATATTGCGCGTAAGCAAAACTGCGGCTGTGAAATTACCAAAAGAACCAGTCGACGAGTGGTTCAACATGTTAGCGGATAATAATATGACTGCTATGTTAAGATTGTATACTCATGTAAGTATCTGGTTTGCTTATTACGTATTATTTAAGGGGGAGTAAAATAATTTAGTCGTCGTTTTATTCGAAATTGAGTAATCTATTGTCAGGTTTTCTAAAATGATAATTTTTACGATAGAAAACGATCGATTGTTTTTTTAGAATAGTTTTTTGAAATTTTTTCGTAATATTATCGATTGGTCGTTTTTTTTGGAATTTCCTTGAGATTGCTTGATTTTCACAATTTTTCAAAATGCCTCTATTGACCTCCTGATTAGTTGATTTTTGTTCAGAAAAACATTCGAAGAATTAAAAATTTTTGATTCTCGATTATATCGATGTTTCTTCAAATGATGGATTTTTCAAAACAAAATTATGGATTATTCGATTTCATTGAAAAAACTGATCGATTTCTTTATCGTTTTCTGAAATGGTGATTTTCTATTTCTACAGTTCGATCGATCAATTTTTCTATAGATTATTTTTTTCTAAATTATAAAAATAATTTTCTCGATTATTCGAGAAAATCGATTTGTTCACCTGATAACAAAAGAATTTTCCCTTCGCAGGTCTGTAAGCATTACCTAGTGACGCAACTGAACGGTGTCACGTTAGATTCGTCTTTATTCGACGGTCCAGACAACGTCTCGAGGAGTAGTTCGAGTAACAACGTGAGCAGACCTACGCCCTCTCCGATGCCTCCTCCACCATCGACGACGCCGGATAGCTCGATCGGCAGCGTACAAAGTAACTCGGAGAAGCCACCTACGACTCCTAAATCTGAGCCTTCTGGTAAGTTTTCGTTCGAAAAAACCTCCTTAATTACGACAAAAACGATGTGAATTAACATAACGCGATGATTTCGATTTCACAGATGATTGCAACAGAAACGAATCAACCCCGACATCGAATTGTTCTTCGTTCCTGAACGATTCGACGAGTCATGACGACGACGACGTCGATCCTCCGGCCATAGTCATTTATCTAGTGGAACCGGTGTCGGTGGGTAGCGACGATAGTGATACGCAGCGATTGGCTTGCCTAGCTTTGCTGCGGTGCTACAACAATGTGCTTTCTGTGCTGCCCGAACAAATACGTAGTAATATTTCGGTTCAGGTGAGTTGATCAGATAGACAATATGTAGAAATAACTCGATTCGAGGTGTTATTAATGGGATATGTGTTTGTGCAGATTATCTCATTAGAAAGTATTCTGGAACTGGGACGAAGCGGTGATCGGAATCGTCACTGCGATGAGATGCGTGCATTGGCTTTATCGGTGTTCTCGCAGTGTCGCAGACTGCTCACTCACTCTTCCAATGTCAAAGCGTTGACCGGATTCGGAACGGCGGCCATGACTGATCTCTTTTTGAAGAGCAAAGACGTATGTATCCATTCTCAGAACCATGGTGTTCTCTAGATGGAAGAATTAACGTGGGTTTGTTTCTTCTGTTGTTTAGGAGAAAAACAAAGCTGCTTATAAAGCCTACTGTCCGCCTTACATATTGTCCAAAAGTCGAGAGAAACTACGAAGCGGAAACGATAATTCGGATTGCGGCGGCAACGGCGTCGGCAGCAGCGTCTTATCATCAGATCAACAATGTTCGATTTTATACGTTACCTATTGTTTGTCCGAAGACCAGAAATGGATTTTGGTTTCGGCTATCGATAGTCAAGGTATCATCCTAGAAACTACGACTATCAATATTCACATACCAAATAGGTAAGTCGATGTCGTTGTAAACTCGAGATGATCTGAGGTGGATTATTTCACTAAAATTTGTCATTTGTCTCATAGAAGTCGCAGAAGAAAAGCTCCAGCTAGACGGATCGGCCTGCAAAAAGTGATGGATTTCATATTAGGCGTGATGTCGCAGAGTGTTACACCTTGGCGATTGGTTGTCGGTCGTGTTGGTAGATTAGGTCATGGAGAATTAAAAGGTAAGCTGAGGCAATGAGCTAAATGAATGGCTGAAGACGACCTCTTTATTAACGGCGATTTCTCAATAGGTTGGAGTTGGCTGCTGAGTCGAAAATCACTTGTACGAGCATCGAAGCAGCTGAAAGAAATCTGTGGCCAGTGCAGTCTGCTCTACCCGACGGACGTTCCTTGTATTCTGAGCGCCTGTCTAGTCTCGTTAGAGGCTGACTCGACATTACGTGTGATGCCAGATCAATTCACGCCTGATGAGAGGTTCAGCCAGGCTTCGGTCAATTGTCACTTATCGACGCCGCATGACGTCTCGTGTACTCATATTTTAGTGTTTCCTACGTCAGCTACGACTCAGGTTGGTGGATTCGATTTGATATCTGGTATTTTTTGATTGAAAAGATGTATCTAACTGGGTTGTGTTTGACTTGCAGTCTTCGCAGACGGCTTTTCAAGAGCAGCAAAACAACGGACCGGATTTGGGCGACGAAGATATACTGATGGCGTTGAACGACGATATGCCGGATGGTATGGGCGATTTTAACGATTTCCTCAGTTCCTGGCCCGGTACGGATACGGCCGCGGTCCGTAGTCCGACCGGTAGCCCTAGAGGTCCGGGCAAGTCGCAGCCTGGAAGCCCGTGCGATCTCGGAGATCCGAACGATCAACGTAGTCCGTTCCCATGCAATGGAGATCCGTTACGAGTGAGTTTTTTTCTATCCTAAGTCTGCCTGTCGTGGAAATGGAGTGATGGATTCGGTGGAAGTGTGTTTTAAGAAGATTTAATGGCAGGAGAATGATTTCTTTAGCCTTGACTCCACCTTCTATGTGTTTATCAAGTCCCAAAGATGTTAAATTTTTTTTAAATTATGAAAAATTTGAAAATTTCGATGAACTTTGATTAACGAAGATTAATTCAAGCCAGTCGATTTTTTTTCAATTTTGTAAATTTAAAATTGGCGATGAACTGTCAATTTTTAAAATTACAATTTTCAAGTTTTCTAAAAGTTGTCCAAAAAATTTCATCAAATGGGTAATTGAAGTGGTGAACCTTGTAGGAAAATAATTTTGAATTAAAAAATGTGCTCATCGATGAGATGCCCAAATAACTACGAATTACGTTTTTTCTCGCAACCGAAAATAACTTCCAAGAAAAACTCCTCTCCACTAGATGAAAAAAAACAATAGAATGAAAAACTGTCAATTTTTGATGTTCTTCAACTTCTATTTTGAACATTTTTTCTGTATTGGAAAATTCTTCATGGGAACGTTATTTTTGTTAGGACACCCGAATGAAAAAATTAGCTAGGTAAACGAAAATAAAGTTTTAAACAAAAGTTGTAGAGTATTAAAAGTCTTATCATTTTTTGTTCCATAATATTTTATTTTTACGTAGCAATGGGGAGTAGCTATTCTTCGAAAAGATAGGAATTTATCTTCATTTTTCATTCAATCGTTGATAATTGGTTGGGAACCACTGAACAGATTTCAACAATGTATGTCTCATGAAACCCGTTCTGAGTTGAATTGTTTTTAACCCGAATCAAGAGCAGATTCCGTTTAATTTTTGGCCTACCCTGCTCCTGCTCAACTTCCATAATAGTCTAAGCAGTTGGCACGAAAAAAGCAAGGTATATTTCTCAATTTGGGCTTCTTTTAGTATGAACCGAACAAAAAAAATTGAAGAGAGGAACCATCAAAAATTTCCCTTGGAGGCGAGCAGAATGGGATTTTACAGAATTTTTTCATTTTCAGAAGAACGGCTCTTCCCCACTTCAAGACAGAAAAAAAATTATTGAATAAAAAATTATCGATTTTCAACGTTCTACAATTTTTGTTCGAAACTTTTTTTCGTATAGTTAATTTAGCAATTTTTTCACCCGGGTGTCCCAAAAAAATTACGTTACAGTAAAAAATCACAATACGACAAAAAGCTTGAAACAAAAGTTGTAGAGCATTAAAAATTTACCATTTTTTGTTCTACAATTTTTTTCCTATTCTGCACTGATGAGGAGCTATTCTGTTTAGAAGATTGCATGAATTATTACTAAAATTGGCCATTTTCACCGACACTAATTTCACAATTGTGCCACTTCTCAACTTTCAATCGAGAAACTATTGATGGATTCGAGTTCAGGGGGCTGAAATTATGTGAAAATGATACCAAACATACTCCTACCCTACATCTGTTTTCTGTTCTAAGACTCCCTGTTACTCTCCCCCATTGGACATTTTTTATGGCCCCTTTTCCCCAAATTTTCTTTTGGTTCATACTGAAAGAGAACCCATATGTTAAGACTTGAGAGATTTGGATTCCTTTCAATCTTGACATCTACCGAATGAAAATCTATGAAATTTGACATATGTAGAAATTTTGAAGTGTTTTGAGAAAAATATTGGATACAATTTTGGATTATGTACGTAATTGAATAGTTTTTGAAAAAATTGAAATTGAAAAGTGTTGAAATTCAGACCATTTTTATTCAACTAATTAAAACTTTTTTTTCGACAAAATTCAAAGTAGGTATCTGTATTTCAAATTTCAATAATTTTCGTTCAGTAGATTTGGAAATGAAGCGATGAAAGATTTGCATTGCTCTTATGGAACTTGAGCAGGGGCAGGATAGGCAAAAAAGAAATGGGAGTCGACTCTTGAAATGTCCTTATTTCATTTGAATCTCTTGATAGGAAGCACATTTAGTGGATATTTGGACACTCTGTTGGTAGGATCACATCATCAGCTCCCCTCCCTCCCTCTATGAGAAATTCGTCTTCTTTAAAATCAACTCACCATCTTCATCCAAGGAAAAAAAAACAGGCGCCGATTATTTTTTAGGCTGTTTTTAATACTTTTCATTTCTCCGATTTCTACAGAATGGCGCAGGCGGTGCTGATGTGCAAGAAGAAGTTGGCACCTTATTACAACAGCCTTTGGCTTTGGGTTATTTCGTTTCGACGGCACCTACCGGACGTATGCCAAGATGGTTTTGGTCATCGTGTCCTCATCTGGAGAACGTCTGTCCGGCCTTTTTGAAAAGCGCTCTGCACATGCACACTACTCAACAGAATTCGGACGAATTATTACAGCAATCGTCCGTCTCGGGGCATCCGTTAGATTCGCAGTTTACCACCGACGTTTTAAGGTTGGTATTTCCAGATGTTCAGCAACGTAAATTATGTGCTTCGAATTAATCCAATTTTTGTTCAATTTTTAGGTACGTTTTAGAAGGTTACAATTCGTTATCGTGGCTGGCTATCGATTCGAATACGCACGATCGTCTTTCATGTCTTCCCGTACATATGCAAGTACTGATGCAGCTTTATCACATGATGTCAGCCCTTATATGACGAGATCTACTTAGAAATTTACGATTACTTTCCTTTTCACCGGTGTTTTATTCACTGTTTTTTAAATCTATTTTCCTGCTCCTTTTTCCTGGAATTATCAAAAACGTATACGAAAGTGTACGTAGAGTTTTTCTTTCGGCGAAACGAGAATACAATTACAGACTCGAGCCCAGATCCGGTGCGAGTGTGATTTTGGTTTGCTGACGCAAGATGATGGCGACGAGAAGAGAAATTTTTACTGGATTTTTAGGTGTGTTTGTTACATTGATTGACCTCTCCTTCTTTTTTATTCGCTTTTCTATTTTCCTGTTGTTTTTTTTTGCTGCATTTGTAACATTTAATTTTACGAATTCGATTGTAACTATTTTCCCCCTATGGCGGATTAATGGATAATCGCGCCCGAGTGCAATATGGGTTTTATTTTTAATCGTTTTCTGTTCCATTATTTCCTCGTATGAATTTTCGTTACGAGAATTTGAAATATCGTATGTGATTTGTATGTTTGGATTGCCCGAAACTTTTTACCTATTTTATTCCGAAACGATTCGAGGACTGATTCGTCACTTTGACGGATTACAATCGATAATAATTTTTATTCTAAAAGTTTTAAATAGTACAATATTGCGAACATTTTCTACCGTTGGAACGCTAGAGTTGATTTGTATTTTTACACGTTGAATATTTTATTTACATGAAAAAGAAACACTTCCACACGAACACAAACACCCAAATTCATACGTAACGACCAAACATCCCAAAGATGACGTCGTTGTGCAATTTTTTCCTTTGTATCATTAATATGGGGGCCAATTCTTTTGTACAAAACTTAGCCTCCCTTTCAACGTGTCGAAACGCCGAAAGAGTGAGGAATGTTTCTAAAAGAGATTTTTTTATCGCGCGGTTTTTACGATGTATTATTTTTATATATTAATTACGTACGTTGTGACGCTGTTTACACGATATTTTTATTTACTTTTTGCGGACATTATTCAGGGTGTTGATTTTGTATTTAAAAAAAAGATAGAAAAAAAAAACAAAAAAACGCTGAGAAGTCGTACAAATTAATAACTTTGATTCGCGATAACGATGCTAGAAACCAATCGTAAAATTTCCATCATTTTGGCTGAACGGAGATTAGTTCTACTTATTTGAAAGACGTACGTGTATCTCATATGTCTTCCTTTAAACAAAATGGCGCTTCTAGTCAAAATATACGATGAAATTGGCCAACTAAACGAATTATTCTTGCAATTTCGAAAAGGGAAAAGGACGTTGAAAGTACACGTTGTTTTGTTTTGTTATGTTTTTTTTAATTGAGTAAATGGAAAGTTTATACAGGTGCTAACGAGTACGAGATTGTGTAGAAAAGGTGGAGCGCGGGTTGCTTTTCCTCCCCCTTTTTTGTTATACGAATTCGAAAATGTATTATTTTTATTTAGTGTATATTTACGTGTAATGTATTCCAATGTACGACAGCGAAGAGATAAAAAAAATTGGCGATTTTTTTTTTTATTCGAAAGGTAAATACTACTTATTTAGAACCAAAGATTTAATTTCCCTTAAGGGTTCGTTTATCAAACGTGTTTTTGTTCGTTGTTGATTTTATGCACAAATTTGAAAAAAAAGACCTCTTTTTAATGAAAAATTTAGCTTGTTTGTTTTTGTTTGTTTTATCGATGTGAGAAAAAGTTACACTCGCCGTGTATATAGTCCTAAGTTTGTATTATATAAAGTGAAAAATAAGAAAGGGGTTGTATAATTTATTTATTTAATTTTTTTTTTTTTAGTAAATTACCAACCATTTTTTTATGTAAATGCGCTAATTATTGAGATTATTATTCGAATTATTTCCGTAATTCATAATGAAGTACAAACCCTTATTTATTATTAATGTTTTTTTTTTCATCGTGAATGTAAATTTTATGTATTTTTAGGTAATGACTTTTAGTAAATTGTTGAAACCGTGTGTAGAAAATTTTTTTAGAGGGTTGTCTAATTTACGATGGTATATGTACGAAGTTACGTTATGTATACTGATTCGTTCGATCGTTCGTTCGAGTTTCTTTTCTTTTTTTTTTTGGAGACGTCGACTCGCCTGTATATATATGTTAATTTTTAGCGAGATAGACGAATTATAAGAACCTATAGTAAATATGATACTTGTATTTTTAATTTTAAAGAAAAAGTGGAAGAACTGATTCATGATGTTTGTACATTGTATTGTTTTATTTTACTATTAAAAAAATTATGTTTAATGTGTGTTTATTAGTGGATAAAGAGAAGGGATGTGCAAGGAGAACTGTGGGGTTTTCGGAAATAGAAATTCGAGTGCATATTTGTGATCAGTGGCTTCTATAATCTGTCTACCACCAAAAATTTATCCTCCTAGGTGTATACTTTTTTTTGGTCATCACCAATGTTCCAAAGTTATCAAGAAAAAAATGACCCCAACATCTGGGAGGCTGAATTTTTGGCGATAAATAGAATTGAGATCGCTGATCACGATTATGTCCTCGGATTTGAGATTCGTGCATTATTTTGCGAGATATTGCATTTTAATTAACACCAAATTATGACAACAAAAAGTCCAATATTTCATGAAATAATCCACCAATCTTAAATCCGAGTACATATTCTTGATCAGCGACCTCGAATTTATCTACAGCCAAAAATTCAGCCTCCTAGGTGTAGATTATTTTTGAGTCATTCATAAAGTGGCCAATTTGACAAAAAAAATTAAAATTGTGTCGTTAAGTGTAATTTCTTCATTAAATATTGATTTAATTGAGAAAACAATAGTGCCAATGGATTCCTCGTATCAAAAAACCACGATTTTGACACTTTGTATAATCAGTTGGAGTGAAAAACAATTAAAACGGAGAAGGTATGGTCGAAGCCTCAATGGCGATTATTAATTTAAAGAAAAAAAATAGCAATTTCGCAAAGAAGAATGTTTAATTGTTGTTTCACTAAAAATTAGCTTACAAAGTATCAAACTCGTGGTTTTTTGATACGAGGAATCCATTGGCGCTATTGTTTTCATGATAAAATGAATAAGTAATGCAGAAATAGCCATTTATGGATTTATGGCGCAAATTTTCCTTCGCCGAGGCCTAATTTCATTTTTATTAATTTACTCCACGAAAATGGCTGTGTAATGTGTAGAATAGACAGAATGAAACACATTTCGAACACCTCCTCACCAATTTACTTCCCACGTAAATTCGATTTCGACTCCACACAAGTAAATAAACAAGTACGCGTTTATCGTTTAACGTCAAAGTTCGTAAAGTTCAATTACGCGTACGCCAACAAATTACAAGCACGAATGGATTTTGTTCATAAATGTGTAAATTTAACGAGGAATTAATTTCGAAACAGAAATTGGCATAATGTCCGAAGGTGCTACAACTACAGAAATCAAAGATTACGTGCCCAAAGTCGGACTAATTTACCACAAAGAATCGCCTCAATTGATATTCTGTAAACCGAAATTGATGCCTTTGAAATCAGTAACGCTGGAAAAATTGGAAAAACTACAAAACGAAGCCGATGATGCTTTGAAGAAATCCAAATCGCCCAAGAATAATTAAATTTGGTCAAGTGAGTCAGACTGATTTTCTATCTAGAGAATAGCTACAGTAAAATCAAGTAACGATTGATTGTGTTATTTTAGGTGTTACAAGATTCCACAATGATCACTTCGTTTTCATTATTAGTGGAGATCGTCGTAGTGTTTGTGATCACCGCTTTACTTCTGCACAAATATGGCGACTGGAAGAGACAAAATGCTATGCTTATTTTAGTCGTTCTTATATCGTGGTATTTTTCATTACTGACTGTATTTGTGTTACCGTTGGATATTTCATCGGTGAGAAATAATTGATGAGCGGTTTCATTTGAGGTGAAATACTGATAATTGATGTGTTCGTAGACGGCTTTTCGACAATGTATGCAATTAGGAGTAGAAAACGCCAGTATTAATGGATCGCATCCTACTACTTGTAAAGAGCCGTGGAGTTATGTACCTGAAGAAGTGTTACCGAGATTGTGGCGTATTGTGTATTGGACTTCGCAGTTTTTAACATGGTTTGTACATTATACCGGATGTTTTGATTGAAAATATCTTAAAAATGATTCAACTTTTTATTTGACTTTTGTTAGGATTTTGTTGCCATTAATGCAGTCTTATGCCAGAGCTGGAGAGTTCACTTTCTACGAGAAACTGAAATCGGCTCTAAAAGACAATATTTTATACTATGGATCTTATCTATGTCTTTGTATAATTTGCATGTTTTATATTATTTTGTATACGGATATTCCTTTAGATGGGTTAGTATTTTATCGAATTCATTTCCAATTGTGTACCTTGAAAGCATAATTATTAATATTTGTACTGTGAATGCCAACAGATCGAAACTACGAGCAATAGCGTCGTCAGCCAGTAACACTTGGGGTTTATTTTTATTGATTATTTTACTAGGATATGCTTTGGTAGACGTCCCTCGAAAGCTGTGGTTTTCCGGAAACCCTCAATTATGCTTGTTGAGGAGTTACTTTCAAGTATCCAAATTGACGTCTGATTTTTACGATGCCGAAGCTGAACTGAAAAATTTAATACAAGTTAGTATCGTTACATTTATCGGTTGATTTGGTGACTGTGTTTTGAATCGATGATTATTGCAGAGAATTTACACAACTGAAGCCAGAATTCCGGAGAATGATCCTTTGAGAGTTTATATGGATATAGTTTGCAGTATTATACCGGTTCAGTTCCATCTAACAGCTACTAGAGTTAGCTCCGATCGATCGTCTAGTGTTGCCACGTCACCAACGAAGGAAGTTTTAGTGCATTATCATAAACAGGTAAAGTATTTTTCGAATTCGAGTGTGTTGTTATTTTAGAAATATTCTATTCAAAAAAAAATTTTCAGTTGAAATCGGCGCTTCATACGTATCGTAGGACTCATATACAAAGAGAACGTATGTTCGATCAGGTATACGAACTACAAAAAATAATTTCAAACAGGAAAGAAGATTATCAAAATTACAAGGATTATTTAGCCCAAGGACCATTCCAATGGCCTGATAAATGGCGATTGTTTTGTTTCGGTTTGTATAATAATGAATTTTACTCACGACTTGGAAAAATAACAAGTTTCTATTGGAGGATATATATGTTTTAGATTATTTATGGGCAGCAATATCGAAACCAGTATTGATGAAAGTGTTTTCTTCGATTTCTATCGTTATGTCTGCTGCTGTCGTGTGGTCTGAAATGACATTTTTCAAAGAAAACCCAGTGCTCTCTGTATTCGCCTTGTTGATTAGAGGTTCCAAGTCGAATTACAATTACGCTGTGATCGAGGTTCGCTTTTTTACCATATTCTAAATGTACTAGAGAAATATTCGTCAAATTTATGATTTTTTTCTTCTTTGTTACAGATCTTGTGCGCTTTTACTTTGGCGTATTTGTGCTATTGCGCTTATTCGACCGTATTTAAAATACGTATTTTTAATTATTATCATTTTGCTCCTGATCATCAAACCGATGAAAATAGTTTGATATTTTCGGGCATGTAAGTACATCTTGGAATATTAATAATGTTGCTGACTACATGAATTCTGATTTGGGAAAATATTTCACAGGTTGTTGAGCAGATTAACGCCGCCATTATGCTTGAATTTTCTCGGATTAATCCATATGGATAGCCATATTATTAAAAAACGTATTCTAGAGACCCAATATACTCAGGTAAACCATCGAGAGATATTCGTTTATAATTTTTTTCAAAAAATTGAACCCAACTTCGGTTTTTTTCAGATAATGGGTCATATGGATGTGATTTCGATAATTAGCAATGGATTCAACGTTTATTTTCCGATGGTGATGATCATTATTAGCACAGCTACGTATTTTAACATAGGTTCGCATTTATTATCGGCCATTGGATTCCCTCAGTATTTCGCTGACGATGAAATCACCGAAGATATCGTTACTGAAGGACAAAGACTCGCTTTAGCTGGTAAATACCCTGGAATTTCTTTTTTTTGCTCGATTTCGTGTCATCTATTGTTGATTTTTTTCGTTTTAAGAAAAAGATAGACGTCTAAGAAGAGGTATTCTATCACCCAACGAGCTACCAGATAGTGCATATAGAAGCGACGATAATTCACGTAGTAATCGTCGCTTTAAACGAGGTAAATCAGTAGCCACTAACCAGGTTAAGAAAATGACGTCACATTGATCTATTTTTAAGACGTTAAAAATCCGTATTTTTGTGTTGTTGTCCACTGTGTAGATCGTTCATCAACGGATGAAAGTTCGTTCAATTCTAGTAAATTCGAAATGAATCTTCAAACATCACCCAGAGAAACATTCCCATCGAAGAATATTTTCGACGATGTGTAATTTCGGTATAATTTTATTACACGGTGTGATAGTGATCTCGATTTGATTTTTTACTCGCTTCAGTAGAACGATCGCGTGGATGTGAATTATATGTAAAGTGTTAACTTACAGTTCGTGGTGAGTGTAACCGTAGCACTAAGTTGGTCTAGTCCTTGTAACATATGAAATATGTTAGAATTATACATGCGTTTATTTTTAATAAATTATTTGCAGTTTTTGTCGTGTTTGGATTGGTTATTTTACCATAGTCAACGTTAACGTTAAGAAACCATGTTCGATATATTCTCGAAGTAATAATTTTGTCAGTATTTATAGAGGATTTTTATCTATAGAATATGTTAACTCGATCGATCATCGGTACTACTCGCGTCATCGTTTTCGATCATTTTCTCAGCTCAAAACTTTGTTTTATTGTTTACAGCAGCGACCGCGAAGATGAAATATTTGAAGAATTTCCAAAAAGCATCCTCTTATTGCTCATGTTGGCCATAATGATGCTGGCTATTTTAATAACCGTACCACACATCGACGATTTCATATACGACATGTTAGTCGGCGAATACGAGATGGAGGACGAAAACGAGGACGGCGAGCATCATACCCAGTGAAAAAAAATCATCTCCGTAATGCGCTTAAAACAATTAACAAAATCGTCATTCTCATAATGTTACCGCTCTTCAAGGTCATTTAAAGTGAAATTTGCGCAATATGCTTCAGAATCCGTCGCTAACTAGCAAATTTTCCGCCCATTCTGTGAAAAGCTCGAATGAACGGAAATTCAATAATAAATGGTAACACTGGTTCGATAAATTCCCCTACGAAGGGGAATTTAACTCGAGCATAATCGCGTGTTTTCGATTAGTTGGCAACACGATATTGTATCATACGTTCTTCATCTCTAATTGATGCAAATTGAATTGTTTCGAATGTGCGAAGCAGAAACACTTATGACTTACGAGTCGAGAGTGTGATTTTGTCATTCTGTGTGGTTTTGTTTTGGTTTAATGATCATTAATAATTTCACTTTTCGTGGTATCATGTTCTGAAATCTCGACTAAAATCCGCCACAATGTAAGTTCGCGTAAGTGTTAGACGAAATTCTTATAGTGTTGTTGCTAGTGATATTGTTATTATTAGAATTCATCCGAAGGGAATTCTCGACCAGAAGAGTATTATTTATAAGGTTGTATTTATTGTTACGCTCAATTACGCACGTTACACGTACCACTTTTTACAGGCAGTTACCTTGATGTAGAATGAATGGATATTTAAACAATACTGTGAGTAATAATTATGAATTCAATATGAACGAAGGTGGAGCATGTGTAGGTAAGTGTTGAAATCATCGGCGAGTGATGAGCGCCTCGATGAGCAGTATAATTAATGCATTATATATTTTTCGTTGTAGATCCTGGATCAACTGAGAACTTACCGGAACCTAAGCCTACCGGAGTTTTGAAAAAGAGTAGCCGATATAGGAGCAGATCGTTATCAGCTTCGTCTACAGATTCATATAGTTCATCATGTACAGGTAGCAGTTCAGATGAAAGTGAAACCTCTCCGAGAGAGAAAGAGCAAAAGAATTCTAAAGGTATCAACAACTAATTTATTAGAATATTTATCGAATATAACACACGTATATTTCACACTATGAATTTTTATCCTCAGGTTTTACCGATTTTTGCATCAAAAACATCAATCTCCATGCATTCGGTCGAAGGGAAATCGAAATTGCCGAACAGGAGATGCCTGGTATTATGGCGTTACGAAGAAGAGCATCGGAAGATAAACCTTTAAAAGGTGCCAGAATTGTCGGCTGTACTCACGTCAACGCGCAAACAGCTGTTCTAATAGAGACGCTTAGTGAATTGGGAGCCAAAGTACGTAAATGTGTCGACTATCGAGTGTGGTATCTTTGTGGCCTCTCTCCGATGCTGCTTCTAATGAGTTCATTGTTCGCTGTACGTGTGTTTGGAGTTCAATGATCGAACGAATGAACGTATTTTCGATGTGCTTGTGACTGTTGAGTGAAATGAAAAGTGTTGTGGAATAAATGAGATAGCTGAAGGAGGTTGAAGTTATTGTAATTGGTAATATTGTGTTTGGTTGGCGATGATGCAGATGAGTTGGTATCGAGAAGATTCGAAGATGGGAAATTTTTCATTTTTTTTCTGTGAAATTATCAATTTGTTAATAATCTGAAAAAATATCAGTTTTTTAAAATGAAATATTCGTTTTATGGTCGTGTGATTTGAACGATATTTCTGGATTGTGAAATTGTTCAATATTCTATTCTATCGATGAATTTCGATTGAAAATTAGTATTTGGTGAAAAGATGATTTTTACATCAATCTATGAATCCTTCAATCATCGATTATTATTCGTTGATTTTCGTTCAACTTCTGCTAAAATCGCCTAAGATCGTCAATTAGAAGATTTTTCTACATTCCCTCTCTAATCCAACGTTATTTTACAGGTACGATGGACAGCTTGCAACATATACTCGACCCAGAACGAAGTAGCAGCCGCTCTGGCCGAAGCTGGCATCTCGATCTACGCGTGGCGAGGCGAAAACGAAGACGATTTTTGGTGGTGTATCGATAAATCCGTCAACGCCCCCGACTGGCAACCGAACCTGCTCCTCGACGACGGCGGAGACGCTACGCATCTCTGCCTAAAAAAATACCCGGCAGTTTTTAAGTCTCTAAAGGGCATAGTCGAAGAAAGCGTTACCGGCGTTCATCGCCTCTATCAGTTATCACGTTCGGGTAAACTCCTAGTACCAGCGATGAACGTCAACGATTCGGTCACAAAGACGAAATTCGATAACTTGTACAGCTGTCGCGAATCAATTGTCGAAAGTCTGAAACGCTGCACGGACGTGATGTTCGGTGGCAAACAAGTCATGGTTTGCGGTTACGGTGAAGTGGGCAAAGGTTGTTGTCAATCTTTGAAAGCGCTAGGATGCATCGTCTACGTCACCGAAATCGATCCGATATGTGCTCTTCAAGCTTGCATGGATGGCTACAAAGTGGTCAAAGTAAACGAGGTGATCGGCGATGTCGATATTGTTATTACAGCCACGGGCAATAAAAACGTCATATGTCGCGATCATATCGATCGTATGAAAAATGGCGCCATTTTATGCAACATGGGCCATTCTAATACCGAAATAGACGTAGCCAGTATTCGTACGCCGGATTTAATGTGGGAACGAGTCAGATCCCAAGTCGAGCATGTTATTTGGCCGGATGGTAAACGAATTGTACTATTGGCCGAAGGTCGCTTGGTTAACATGAGTTGTTCCAGTTTGCCATCTTTCGTGGTATCGATTACCGCAGCCACCGAAGCTGTCGCTCTCATTGAAATGTTCAATGCTCCAGTCGGCAGGTATAAAGCTGACGTGTACCTTTTGCCGAAAAAATTAGACGAGTATGTGGCCAGCTTGCATTTACCAACGTTCGACGCGCATTTAACCGAATTGACCGAAGATCAGGCCAAGTATCTCGGGCTCAATAAGAATGGGCCCTTTAAGCCGCATTATTACCGTTACTAAAACTATTTTCGAGTTTCTTTCCCCCTTTTTAATTCGTTTCGTGTACAGACGTCTGTCTTTAACCAACTTGGCTGATTGGTGCATGATCAAAAGAATATTGATGATATTAGAAAGCTGCTTTTTAAATGATCTCGAACGTTGCATATGTAGTTCTTCCAAAACCACACCGTACGTAGCATTTCGGATTTCCTGTAGTCTCTATTTGTTTTTTGTTCGTTAGCTAGTGTAATTAATTGGTACGGTTTTTTTGACTCGATCGACGTAGTGTTTGTATTGCGTCCATTTGAGTAAACAAAAAAACACAGTTCGTGTCCTGAATCCAATCTGTGGTGCTTGATGTTTCGATACAGTTTGTTATCGGTATTGGAATCGATACTAATTCAAGATATTGTTCTAAATATTTTCAGTTCTTCGAGCACTTCGATTGGAAAAGGAATCTGTAGGGGGAAAACGAATCAATTTAGTGAATGTCAATTCCGTTTTCCCAATTAGCCGAATTTAATTAATCGAGTTTAAGGATTTATCGAGATTTTTTTTAACACGTCTAAGTACTTGAAGTACAAATTCGATTGATTCGATATTATTTTACTCGTTTTGCAAAGAAGGTCAATTTTGAATTTCGTAATTCGATCGATCGGTCAATTAATCGATCTTGTTTTCTGTTTTCGTTCGATAATTGTGAAAATTAAAACTGGAAACTTGAAAAAAATTCAAACATTGTTTTCGAATCCAACAAACTAAAAATATTTCAATACTCATCCGTTATTTTCAATTTAAATTTACATTGGTATTTGACACTGACACTTATCATTGTGTATTTAGTATTTGACTTTGAAATGCTCACTAAACCGCGGAGGTAAAATTAAAACCCAATTCGAATATGAAAAGAGAAATAACGTTGTTATTTTTGTACTTTTCCATCATTCGTTTTTTATTTCGAATGTAAAATTAATGGATTTTATGCTAATTTTCGTAATTATTTTTGGATACTTGGAACATAAACCACTTAAGCTTTCAGTCGGTTCGATGATTTTCGAATATCCTTCATTAGTAATTCCATAGATGGTTAAAAACCATCGGAAAAAATTCTGGATTCACGTCGAATTTCCTAAAATAGGTATACCTACTAGAAATGTCAATTTGTGCCGGTTAAAATTTTTTTTTTCGAATACATAATTTGAAATTTCAACATAACGATGAGCGAATAAATTTATTGTGAAAAAAAGTCAAAGTTCTGGGTGAACTTTTTATCTACAATTAGGCCTATTGTTTTATAAGAAGACGTCTTAAAATTGTTTGTGATTGTTTTTAAGCATAGGGAATTTTATCGTATTACTCGTCTACAACTATTAACTCTTTCTTTTTTTCGATTATGTTTGGTAAATATCATATGTTTAATTTATCGATTGGGAGCAGCGAGGTGCAGATAATTATCAAGATTGGAGGAAAATTGTCTGAGAAAACTCGACTAGGAATAAATCTTATTTAGGTAATTAACAATATCCATTTCTATCTCATTTTCTAGCATCGTTCTATGTACTCGTAGTAACGACAATAGATAGTATATAAATTTCTGCACCACGTTCGTGGATCAGTTATAGTAAACGATGGTGTGAATTTAAGAAAAAATGTTACCCTTTTTATGTATGTACGTTCATCTAAGGTGCTAATTTTTCTCTTTTTATTCCGCATACGTCTGCCTCTATCATATTTTAAATGCCTATGTGAAAATTTACCTCTCACGAAGCTTATTCTAGAGCATACTATACTACTCGTATTATCATATGTACGAAGTGACATATCCCGCCATCTCCTTTAAAAGGAAAGCTGAGCTGTTCGATAGAAATTTAGTCCGCGAAAAATTGCAAATAAGATGAAAAATTTCACACGCAGCATCATTGGTCAACATTTAATAATAAAATTGATAATGCTCGTTGCAAAAGTGAAGATGAATATGAGGTAAATTGCCAATTCGACCTTTTCCTTGAACTTGGTACGAGGAAAGAAATCGATTTTTCTATGCTTTCATCTTCACTGCGAAAATTCTCTTCTCCTTCTGCCCTTGAATTTCGATGTTTGTGTTCGTATTTTATCTCTATTTAAAGAAGAATATTCCAATGTGATTTTATACTGTTGACTGTTGAAAAGTGTTGAGCTTAACGTTGGGTGTACCTTATTTGTATCCTTATGTTGAAGGATATCGAAAGCATAGCTCGCCGATTCCGGTACACTTTACGTGATTCATTTCCGCTGGCTTCAGCAATTTTTTTTTTCAAATCGTAGACGTATGTACTTGTACCTACCTACGTTTCTATGTTTAAGGAAATCATTGTTTTTTTTTCTTGTGTATTATTTTGTGAGGAAATAAAAAAAATTAAGAAAATACAATTTTAATTTATGTGTTTATTTTTCTCCGTTTGTGTTGTTACGTTGAGAGAGAAATTGTCAACTTGGGTACTTTGAAGATGAATAAAAATACATCGAGGAGGCTGAAAGTTTGGTCGTAGATAAATTCGAGGTCGCTGATCACAAATATGCACTCGGATTTGAGATCGGTGCATTATTTCATGAGGTATCGGACTTTTTGTTATCATCATTTGGTGTTAATTAACATGAAATATCTCGTCAAATAATGCACAAATCTCAAATCCGAGTGCACATTTGTGTTCAGTGACCTCGAATCTATCTAAAGCCAAAAATTCAGTATCATACAGCGTTGGAAAAACCGAAACATTTGAGTTTCGGTTTTCAGTTTTTACATTTCAGTTTCAATTTCAGTTTCGGTTTTCGGTTTTCAGTTTTCAGTTTTTGAAAACTAGTTTTTCAACTGTTTTATGCAGGTTAATCACTTTTTTTTCAGAAAACGTTGAAAACAACGAATTTTTTCATTTTTTTTTTGTTGAAAATTTGAATTTGAATTTCACACTTTTTCAGTTTTTTGTAACATTGTGTTTGTCAGCTGGCATTTAAGATGAAAGTTTTGAATTTTAGACTGCTTATCACGTTGAAAAAAGGGGTAAAAATATTAAAAACTGAAACTGAAATTATTCTTGTTTCAGTTATCAGTTTTCGGTTTTAAAGTTTCAGTTTCAGTTTCGGTTTTTCCATTTCAGTTTCAGTTTTTTTCGGTTTCGGTTTCAGTTTAAGTTTCGGTTTTTGATTTTCCAACACTGGTATCCTAGTTGAAAAACGATTAAAATAATAACTACTAATTAAATCTGACAAAATGTCTAAAAGTCAGCATCATCTCCAAAATTTTCCAGGTTCGAAAAGTCAATGGAAATCTGAAAATTTTTCCAATTCCAAAAAAGTCTGACAAAATG
>FIZU01017968.1:0-27555 GCA_900064475.1 Pseudococcus longispinus | reverse complement strand
GCCATAACGGAACTACAGAAGGAGCAGGCGGGTTGCGAATCGGTTGTTGCGGAGCTTAGCCTCGGTCGTAAAGTAAAGATCGCTCCGAAGCAGAAGTGGGTTCAGCTGCACGACAGGATCCAAGGTATGGCGACGAATTACCGACGAGACCTCGATTACTTGAAAGGATTAGCGCATACTATCATTTTGTAGTTTTTAGACCTCAATTTCAATAAATACTTACAAATAAAAAAAATGTCTATTCGAGAAACAAAGCATTCGGGATTTCGACATTCAGGATTTCGGCTTTGGGAAATGTCCGTTCAGGATTTCGGATTCGGGAAAACGGGTGGGAACCGTTTGGGGAGGTGTGGAAACTCAAATCGCAACTTTTTGAGGGTGTGCTGGAGGTACTACCCAAAAATGGTAAAAAACTATGCTTTTTTCGGAAGTCATCCCACTTCGAGGCTTCCTAGCTCCGCCTCCCTTTCAACTAGGAGTCTAAAATTTTCTATGGTTCAGCTCCAACTAAATATGAACCATCCCCTTGAATTTGGTCAAAATCTGAGGTATGTTTTTTTTCGCGCTCCACTCTAATAGATATTTGAAAGCGACTATCAACGATCTTAGGATCATAATTCTGATTTTTAAATTCTCAAATTATAATTGCCATTTTGCTGGATACCCACTTGAAAACTTTCTATTCGAAATCGTCATTTTATAATGTCTTTTTTGCTTCCACCATCGTGATATTTTACTCATTTGCTTCAATTTCAGAATTTTTCAATTAAAATTACTCCGAACGGTGCAAAAATTTCAAGATTCGAATCTTCGCCTCAATTAAAAAATATACGAGTACGTATATGTGCAAAAATTAAAACAAAATCGTCAATGAATTCTCACGAAAAAATTCCATCGCAGGAAACGAAGAAATAATCACATTGCATCGAGTTCTCAAACGCTGCATCGGCGTTATCATCATACGATCGTTAATTTTCACTGCGTTTTCATGCTGATTATTGTAGCATTCGAAATCGAATTAGGTTATTGAATCGAAAACAAGGGCAGCCTCGGCACCTAAAACTAAACCCAATTTAAAACTTTGAAGAAGGCCGCACGCGAAAATTCCATATCTTCGATAAAATCGAACCAATTAACCACTCCGTATCAATGACCATCCATCTTATAGTAATTAGGTTTTGGCAAATTCATTCAGCGGAAGAAAGATGAAAATTTTTCGGTGAAAGTATATCATTGCAACAACACACGATCAACATCTGCAAACGACTCATTACGTTGGAAACTTTGGATCAATCTCTGGCGGCTTCTCACCATCTCGATTTGTTTTTGATATCGTTATCATACCGATCGCCGGCGCCAAGGCTGGGTCGAAAGTGACCAGAAATGGAGCTCGAACATGACCACGTGGACGGTGAACCGACTTTTGTTTTTTGTTGCACCTCACGCGGGTGCTAGTAAAACGACGCCGATTCCCAAGGTTGATTCACGTACTGTAAGTAGGCTTAGGCGTTAAAACTTTCACGCATTCGGTGTTAGTTCGCTTTGGAATCGTGTCGCGAAAATTACCCCACCTGGACGATGCAAAATACCGCAGAGAAAAGCGTGACATTCTGTGTGTACCGCTTAAGAGCAATTTACAGCTCTTCAAAGAGCTTTACCGAACGTAGAGTCGAAGTCGGAGGTACCTAAGTTTTAAAAAGGACAAATTTCTCCATCTAGGGCTCGCTATACGATATCGTGGTCGCAGTTTATGGCTTATTTTGCATGTTTTCCAGAGCTGATGACTTGTTAAGTAGATATGGGTGCGAGAAAACGTTGAAAAGGCCACTGGTAAGTACGAGTATGATTTACGGTGGCATCGATAACATAATAAAATCGATCACTTATTCGCCTATATCTAGGTACGTACAACGAGGAAGACGTTGGCTTGTAGGAGATGGTTCGGATGACGGCGACGACCACTTCGAGTATTATTTATAATCCGCCAACAGTTTTGAGTTAGTGTTTTTCTTGTACTCGTATTGCGAGATGTGGATATGTAGTGTGTATCTGTATAGGTACCCAGGCCCATAGATGAGAGCTTCGTATACGGTACCTAGGCTTACGATCTTCGTAGGTAATGTGCAGAATGTTCGGAGAAATGGACACAGAAAATACGATCGAAATAAATCTTTCGAAACAGAGTATCAAGAACTAGTCTGTACCCAAGAATTTAAGGTAATAATCGTGCAGCAGATGTTGATAAGAGAGTGCATGCTCGGTAGTAAACGTTTTAAGTGCCTATATTCTTGACAAAGAAGTGTGTCACCAGCGCGCGGCTGTTTAACTGATAACATCACCGTATATACCTGGTAGGCCTAATACAATATGGGCACGTTGATGTACTTGCAATGTCGTCGCTCGTGCATAATGCACTCCGCGCGCACCGTGTTCGCACAAATAATAGAGTTTATGTGCGTATATCTTTTCCCCCCTCGATCTCTTCTTCGCCTTCTTTTCCATTTTCTTCTCTTACTTCCTCTTCTGCGCGGATTCCATTCCGTTCATCATTGTCGTTTATTTCATCGTGCCCGTGAGTACCCCAAATATCTGTGTACCTAGGTACTCGTCACACGCCCATTCTTACTAAATCCAAGTGAGCTGAACTTATTTATTTTTTGGCTCCAGTTTGAGCTTAACCATCGATAATATAAGTCAAGTTTATGAGATTGTGTTACATATGCGAGTGGGTATCGGTATGTGCACTGCGGGTACTTTCGACTCTAGTTTTGTAGTACGAGAGATAGCAGTGTCACCATAATCGTGGAATTATTGTCGATTGATAGTTGAACGACAAGCGAGTTGATTGTAAAGTTAATTTATTGTACGTATTACATCGTTAGTCCTATATTTAAATTTACCTAATGAGGCTAGCGCAATATAAACTTCATTTCCTTGAAAAAAAAAATTGAATATGAAGCATTCCATATGAAAAGGGTCCACTCTGTTGTACAATTTGATGTGAGTTAAGGGTAATTTTATTCAAAATGAGATCCAGCAGAGCTGCATTTTGAAGTCGAATGTTCAAAAATCAAAGTTTTGAAAAAAAAAACGCGTTTAAAGTTTTGCAAACGAAGTAAAAGTATGCAGCAAAAATTTTGAAAACTATGCCTTTTAGATAACAACTAAGCTCACTGCTGAAAGAGAATTTCAAGCTTTACAATTTTGATTATTAGTATTTTTTTCACGGGACTCTAAGTTTTGCCAGAAAAAGGGTGGCCCAATTATAAGATTAATGGTTTTGAAAATGAAAAAAAAAACTTTGACTGCAAAAATCTCGAAAACTAAGCATCCTAGAAAAAATCACTAGCCTATAGAAGAAAGAGAACTTCAAGCTTAACAATTTTCATCTCTTGCATTTTTTTCGTAGCAACTTTAGTTTGGCCAGAAATTCATATTTATGGCAAACTTACAAAGCGTAATTTTTTTCCCTCATTTCAAAACCATTGATTTTTTTACCAACAAAGTTTGAGCTACTTTCACAACATTTTTGAAAATTTCATAAAATTTTGTGTCATGATAAACTCATGATTTTTTGGCGAAATCTTAATATTTTTGGTTACCTACCTCTTTTTTCATGGTAAAAATCGTCATTTCAGATTTTTAAAGTAATGTTTTTTTACCAAAATCAGAAATTTTCAAACTTCCAGTCCGAATCATAACCTTTGTCACGAATTTTTGTTGCTAGAAATAACTTTTTTTGCTTACTGAGAAAATTTCAGAAATTTCTTGACTTTTTGAACTTAGAAAAATCTATGGTCTAAGTATTGTTCCAAAATTTTATCATGGGATTTCAAATGATTTTTAAAAAAGTCTAGAAAAAGTATTTTTTTAACAAACTTTTTAACCGATTTTTAAGAAAATTTCAGATTTCTGACGATTTTCATGATTTTAGCATAGGATTTGGTTTTGCTATGAGGAGTAATCTCGCGGATTCCGTCACGAAATTTCGACTTTTTTGGACTTAAATTTTTTTTCAAATTTCCATTGAATTTTAAGCATTAGTTAGACTTTTTTGGACTTGGAAAATTCTCAGATTTCCACTGACTTTAAGACAGACATTTTGTCACATTTTATTGGACTTGGAAAAATTTTTAGATTTCCATTGCCTTTGACACATTTTGTCAGACTTTTTTGAACTTGGAAAAATTTTCAGATTTTCATTGACTGTTAGACATTATGTCAGACTTTCTTGGAATTGGAAAAAAAATTTTAATCAGCAAAAGCATGTCCTATGTTTTCTAATTTCATGGGTAGTATGGAAATGACGGGGACTTTTTTGATAACTTTTTACCACGTTCCATTTTTTTTTCGGTCAACATCATGACTTTTCTGACTTCAAGACGCTCAAGACAGTAATAATACTGCGTGCCTTTTAGTTTATTGCTTACCAAGATCATAAATCCTAAATTGAAGATTATTACTTATTGAATGAATTTTTCAATTCTAAATCATGACTCTTGTGGCTTCGCCATTTACAAAATTTTCGATCAAAATCATAATTTTGTGACTTTTTGTGTTTTTAAAATGAATTATTATTTCAATTGAAAATGATAAATTTTAGAAATGTTTTGTGAGCGATTTTCTTGGGAATTTATTAACTTTAAATCGTTAATTTTTGAGATTTTTCACAGAAATTCTAAACAATGTCAAAATTCTACTTTTTGTGACTTTTTTCATCAACTCGTTAGATCACAACTCTTAATTACTCCTGATTTTAGCCTAGAATATGCTTTTACTATGGCCAAATTCGTGAAAAACTTGACGAAATTATCTAACGATGACTTTTCGACATTTTGTGAGATTTTTTTGGACTTGTAAAATTTCATAGATCACGCTGACTTTCAGACATTTTGTCAGACAGACGGTTTGGGCTTGGAAAATTTCGTTAATCACGCTGACTTTTAGACATTTTGTCAGGTTATTTTAGACTTTCTAGTCTTGGAAGATTTTTCAGACTTCAAATGATTTTTTGGACTTGGAAAATTTCAGGAATTCTGACATTTTGAACTTGAAAAATTTTTGATTCGATAACTTTTAGAGATTTTGTTAGACAGCAGACTTTCTGGACTTCAAAAATTTTTCAGATTTTAAACGACTTTTTAGGCTTGAAAAATTTCAGAGACCACGCTGATTTTTACAAAATTTCTCAGATTTAGACGTTTTTGACTTGAAAAATTTCCAAAATTATGACTTTTTTTTGAGTTGGAAAAATTTTACGTGGACAGCTGACTGTTTGAACTTGAAAAATTTTCGAATCGATGACTTTTAAAGATTTTGTTGGACAGCAGAGTTTATGGATTTGAAAATTTTTTATGATTTCAAATGGTTTTCTGAAGTTGGAAAATTTCAGGTTCGACGACTTTTAGATCTTTTTTTAGACAGTAGACTTTCTAGACTTGGAAAATTTTTCTAATGTCAAACGACAATTTCAGAGATCAGACTGAGTTCTACCCAATTTCTCAGATTTAATACTTTTTTGATTTGGGAAATTTTAGAAATTATGACATTTTCGTCTTGGAAAAATTTCATGTGGACAGCTGGCCTTTTTGAATTTGAAAATTTTTCAGATTTCAAATAATTTTTTGGGCTTGGAATATTTCAGAGATCACTCTGACTTTTACACAATTTCTCAGATTTTAGACTTTTTTGATTTGGAAAATTTCAGAAATTATGACTTTTCGGATTTGGAAAAATTATATAAGATGGGCAGCTGACTTTTTGAATTAGAAAAAAATGTAGATGATTTTTCTTCATTAATACTTTCCTGTTATCAAAAGTCAGACAATATATCAGACTGCAACATGCATTGCATTTTGGCGTAACAGAAAGAGCAAACGCATATCCTACGAGTATGTTTTATGCCTTCTATGGTGTGTGGAAATAGAACCACTAAAGGGACTGTGCGAGGCGTCGAGTTTTTTAATGAATTTTCAATTTACAAATCAGTCAGTTTTTAATCTGCAATTTCTTACCTTTTGACGTACCTGATGTAAAATTCATCCATGTTTTGAAGAAATGATCTATCAAAAAATTTCCATATTCTACGATATCGTTGCCAATAACTTCACTTTAAGACACTTTCTTTACCATTGTGCCAGTTAATGAAACCTTCAAGTAAGTTGAA
Source organism: Pseudococcus longispinus (assembly GCA_900064475.1). Classification (NCBI taxonomy): domain Eukaryota; kingdom Metazoa; phylum Arthropoda; class Insecta; order Hemiptera; family Pseudococcidae; genus Pseudococcus; species Pseudococcus longispinus. The sequence continues at coordinate 21,389 of FIZU01017968.1, read as the reverse complement.
AGTCAGAATCAAGTACACAAATCCCAGACGAAGGGGGGTCGAAGAGCTCATAAAGAGGAAAAAAACCTCGCAGAAAAACTCGGGCAATGTATAAACAAGGAACATGTACAAATCACGGTCAAGGTATCCGGCGTGTTGTGCACGTCAACCGAACCGGCGACGGCATCTCATTCGCCAACACCACCGCTTCATTTACTCGTCCCGAGTAAACGATCAAAATGGAGACGATCCGAGGTACAGGGAGCGACTACACTACACGGTGGATGCGGAATCGTTGGCTACCAAAACGTAGTACTACGACACGATCCGTTTCGAGAACATATACGATGCCTACCTGTACCAGCTAAACGTCGTTTTAAATTACACGTTTTTTGTAATTTAATGTTGGAACAAGGCTTTTACCAAGCTTTCGACTTTACCGTGTACAATTAAATATTCCAATGTGCGGTTGCTGCCTTTCGTCGGAGTCGGACTTACTACCGGATCCAGACCGCACCGCGACGTTGGGAAAAAAATACCTAACACGAAAGGAACGGGCGCGCGAACCAGATATACCGCGCGAGCCTCGCGTCCAACGGCCAATTATCAACAGCTGGCGTGACGTTTAGAGGTACTTACTTAAAACTTGTAAACACTCCACCCTTTTTTACATGCATAAGTTACCGATAAATTAAAAATACACGCCACGAGGCCGCGCTCGCTATATAGTCGGACGCGAGCATAATTCCTTCTCTCGTAATTTGACGTTAAACGTAACCTGTTCGCTGTGCTCGGATTCTCATTATAGGCACAAGTCGTACTCGTACTCGTAGAACGTAAGAAGAGACTGCAGTACACGTACAACGAACAAACCAATGCACCGGTGCACCGTCCTCGTCACTTTACACATTACACCGTTTAAATTATACCTATACGTACCTACGATGTACGTAGGTCTATAGGTATACAACACATACGCAGTGCAGTATTGTTGCTTTCATTTAGAACTGCGATGCCGATCCGAGAACCGTTGCTGCCTCCATTCTACTCTTGTCCGTAATAATGGCACCTTGGCCAAGCACTTGGAAACGTCTCCGGATCGTATGCGATAATTACCATCTATGGAACCGTGTTACTTGGTCAATTCTCAGCTCTGACAATCGAGCTTTTTATCGGTGCATTATACTCGTACGAGCCAATATGTTAATGGTTTAGGGAACGCATCGAACATTGCTCCTTCTTCGATTACCTCTACAGTTGGATGTGCTGTTTGCGGCGGTGGTGAGGTCGCAGATGATGCGGGTGTGTGAAAAATAAAACGCGACAACGTCCAACAGGTGAGGTGATACCCTGGTCTACGATACAAATCGCATTCTTATACAGCCCAGTTGCCAGTTGGCTTAATTGCTAAATGGCTAATTAACCTTTTTGGAATGGAATCAGATCCGATGGAGAGATTTTGTCGAGTTTTGCAGCTTGTGTGTGAACAGAGAGGACATGGTGAGAATTCTTGGCCAAATTTTTACGTCCCAGGTCAATGTACTGGTGAAGATGGATTAGTGAAGAATTTGTAAGATTTGTAGGTACGAAGGCATTTGGATCTTTTAATTGGGTAGATAGTGGTCTATGGTGTTCGCTATTCATGATTTTGAAATGATCAAAATTGCGAAAAATAGATGAATTTAGATGAAAATGGGGTGGGTTGTGTATAAATACGTATTTGATAATGCAATACACAGACGCGAGAAAAATTGTATTGGCTAAAGACATCTCTTCTGGCGGTGAAAAATGAGATGAAATCGTATTTTTGCATTTTTGAAGGTCTTCCCTACCTTTATAAAAAAAATCTGAAAATCAAATCTGATATTTTCAATTAAATTATTATGGAAATTGGAAAAAATTTCAGAGATTCTGACCTTTTTGGCTTAAAATTTCAGTGATTCTCTTACGACAATCTCTGACATTTTCTGAGTTCAAAAAAGCGAACCTTTGAAATTTTTCAACTCCAAAAAGTCATATTTTATATGCAAAAAATTGAAATTTCTGAAATTTTTCGAAGTCCTAAAAGTCATCTGGGGTCACATGTGACGAATTTTCGCGATGGAACAGAGATCCTCTGAAATTCTAAGTCTATAAAAAGTCAGAATCTAAGTGAAAAATTTCGAATCCCTGAAATTTTTTTAAAGGAAAAAAGTGATTTTTTACTTTTTTCAATTTCAAAAAGTTAATTTTTTCTTATTTTTTTCAAATTCAAACGGTTTTTTGAGTAATGAATTCGCGACCTACAAATTTTTAAGGTACCCTCCCCCCTCTCCCTTCACGGTCTAAAATATGTTGTAGGTACATTTATTCATTTCTTTTCATAATTGCATCATCTGAAGGGGTTACTGAAAGTGTTGTTAAATTATTCAGAATAATAAGAGTAGGTTCAAGAATTTTTGGAAAAATTTCCATAATTGTCTTTTGGTAGTATCTTAGCATCTCTGTAAGGTGGAAATAAATTTGGTTGAAAATTGCCAAAAATAGAAAATTTTAAGCAAAATTTCGCAACAAAAGGGCGAGTTGGCAATTTAAAATTTTTAATCACGAAGTAGACCATAGGGATCAACATCCACTTATTATAGGTTTAAAAATTCTCTCTGGGGGCAAATCACCCCCACTTATCTGCCATTTTTCCTGATTGAATGGTTTAAAAAAGTTTCATTTGGTATCTACTAACATTTTTGTAAATATTTCTCAGATTTTCTTATTTTTTCCAAATTTTACTTGTTCGTATTTTTTTTTTTTTTTTGAAAATTTATGTTTCACCAAACACGTCTTAAGAATTTTTGTTTGTTCAAAATTTTTGTTTATTGAAATATTTTGAATTTTTTTACAATTTACCAAAATTTCTTAATTTTTTGAAGATTTTGAATTTTTTTGGAAAAAATTCCCCGAAGCTTAGATTTTTTTCTGAAGTTTTTGCTGTAGCTATTTTCAAAATTTTGTAACATTTTTTCGTATTTTTTGGAATATTTTCAAAAAATTGTAGTCATAGATTGAAATAAAGTATTTCCTGAAAATTTTTTTAAAGCAGTGTCCAAATTTTTGACTTATTTTTTCGAAGTCGAGAAATTTTGCGGGTATCTATTTTGGAATTTTTTTGATCAATTTTTTAATGATTTTGCAATAGATAATCAAAATTATTTTTATAATTTTTCACACTTTTTTCAAATGAATTTTTGTGATTTTATAAAAATTTGCAAAGATGTTCTGTATTTACAGAAATACTTATTTTTACATTTTTTACGATTTTCAAAAATTTCTTAGTTTCAAATTTTGAAAAACTTCGATGTTTTAAAGTGTTTGATAAATTTTTTTTTGAAATTGTGTGTAGAAAATTTTTGAATTTTTCGAAGTTGTTCAGAAAAATAAAATAAATTTTTCATTTATTCGAAATGTTTTGATCATTATTCGAAACTAATTGCAAATATTTTCATAATTTTCTTAATTTTTTTTCAAATTTTCAAATTTTTGTAACTCTGGAAAAAAATGATTGAAAAACGCCTAAATTTTTTTTCTAGAATGATTTGGGACTAAATGTTTTGTAAAATGTTGAGAATTTGACGAAATTAGGCCCAAATTGTCAAAAAAAATTCGTGATTTTTTGACTGTTTTTAAATATATTTTCAAAGTTCTGCTAAAATTCTTGGGATTTTTTGTACTTTCTCCAGGAAAATGTGTATTTTATCAAAATCGTTGAAAATATTTTGCAACACATTTTTTTCAGTCTTCTGTGGAATTTTTCAAGTTTTCAAAGCCACGAAATTTTGCAGAAATTTTTCCAAGTAATTTTGAGAATTTTGGTTGGATTTATAATTTTTTTCTAGAAATATTAAGAATCGATTTTTTTAAATGTGTTATTTTTTTGAATGAATTTTTGTAAACTTTTTATCATTTTTCAATGTTTTGCAGAATTTTTTCCACTTTGTTCAAAAATTGCCTTTTTCTATAACGTTTTCTACAAATTGCTGATATTTTTAATTTTTCGTTCAAAGCTCAAAATGTTTTTCATGTTTGAAGTTATTTTTTAGAAATGAGTCGAAATTAATGATTCGACATTATTCTGAACTTTTTGAAAAGTTGCTGAATTTCTCGGTGTCTTCTTGGGAATCTTGGTTTCAGAGTTGATTTTTTTGGACAAGTCGTTTCCTCTCCCTTCCCCACCCCTCTCCACCTACAAAAATTTCATGTTATGGAAATTCTGATCTGGAAGGTTAAGAATCCAGAATTTGAGAAATTTTCAATCATTAGGATCAATTTCGCGGAATCATGAGCTATCGGTCGACTCGATTCCAAAACGTGATAAAATTACATATTTATTTATGCTTGATATAGTTTGAAAATTGAACTCGGCTACTTTAAAATGTCACCAAAAAATCCGCTGGTAAAATTCCCATCTCTTCGAACATCGTACTAGGTACAAAGATGACAACACAATTAAATATAATAATTCGACGAACGACGACGACGACGACATAACACATTAGGCTAAATCCTCGATTACTCGTAATTTTGACACATTACAAAGTGGTCTTTTCAGTCGGCGTGGTCCGAGACGCAGAGACGAGGCTATCAAAGCATAAGAAAAATATTTATATCGCGCCGAGGTGTGATTTTTTTTTGTCTTAGGCGTTAGGAAAAAAACCGTGGTCGTTAGTTAGCGTTTGAAAAATTCTCGGTAGTATAAGCACCGAAGAGGTGTGTCGGGTCGACACTTGTAAACACAGAAATACAATTGGTTTGACAATGTTGAATACACCGTGACTACGACGAATTTCGTCCTATACGAGTACCGTGTAATTTGGACGTGTTAAGCAGCAGCTTACTCGGAAGACGAAGACGAGGGACGCGATGAGCTCGGAATCATTTTTCATTCTTAATTATGATTACGCGCGTTGAACAACCGTTATCAGTTGACGCGATTAGTCCAGTCCGCGGGTATTATTAATCTTTGGTAATACGTAATAACCGCATGGTTGCTGGGTATGGGATTCGGAAGTCTCGACAGTTTAACATGGAAAATACACATGCATATGGGCCAAACAACCGAACGATTATCTATCGGTGAATTCTCTACTCCAACATAAGTAATGAACTTGTTATACCACGAAGACGAAGAGTTTGACCAGACCACGATGACAATTACAATTTCAACATCTCCGTGGTGTTTTGTTAAAGAGCAAAGTATGTTGGCGGCGGTGCGAAGATGCTAATTTAAAAAGCGCCTAGGTATCTCGACCATGCTCATGAATTATTAACCCGTCCACTTGGCACGTTTAACTACCGAAATGTTACATCTTGTTGGGCCGGAAGCTCGCGAAAAAATGTGACGTAACGAACGCCGCAGCAACATGCCCGAGAACAAAGCTGTGGAAATGCTGGTAGTTTTTCGACCAGGCGATGCAGCGGCTCGCTCATAGACTCGGACTTGTTATTAATAAATTAATACAGATACATTGGACATCCATTGTATTGTTTAAATAATAAATAACCGTAAAACAGGAAATCAGCGAACAGTCGTAATACGCGAGGAATGGTGCGGCATCGGCAGCTCGACGATGTTTTACCTTTTTTTTCAAATCCAACGTCCCCTTAGACCTTTCGCATTCTTCGAGCTGGCTATTCAATGGCCCACATGCTCCGAGAGAAGTACTCGCATACTTTTTAACCACAGTGTGCGACGAAGCGAGAGAGAAAGAAAAAGAGAAACCATCTTGAGTACATAATTCATTACACTGTCGAGAATATGTAAACTGAATTCCAATATGACAGTAAAAAAGAACCTTAGATAACGTTGCTCTTTTTGGTGCTGTTTCGCCGAGAGCCCGAGACCAGAGACAACATAGGAGCCGATGCGATAGCGCGTGTATCAATTAAGATATCAACGCGGTGCAAATGCGAAAACTCGCCCGGTTCCGAACTGGTTGCTTTTTTCGAGTACCGAAAAATCCCAAGATACGGGAAACCGGTCAAAATACTCTAGATATACAATAAACGATAATCGGTCGAAACTCGCGATTTTTTAGAAAATAAATGCTTAGGTAGATACGTAGGTGCTTCGATCGAGTTGAGTTTTTTTCTACTTTAGTGAACGTAGTTTCCAGTTTGACATTTAATGGCAAATGTAGGTAGGTGAAGTGGCGAGAGAAGACCGTTTCATGTCTATTAAACCACTTAATTGCCATGATGCAAAAGTTGCCTTGACGACAATTATTTCCGAATAAAATTGATTAAGCGAGGACATTGAAAAGTGTTCAATATGTAGGTACTTGCTGGGTTGAACCAAGCGGCTGGATGAGCTGCTTACCCCCTTCAATCAAATATTTGAAAATTTTCGGTACAATTTGGAGAATTTCGGTTTCAATCAGAAAAATTGCAATTCGTCCTAAAAAATTGAGATTTTTGAGTCGAAAACTCGTATCAAAAGTATGAATATTATCATCTGAATCCGAAAATTGTTATGCCTATTGCCTATTTCATCTAAGTATCTAAATAATTTCAGTGGGAAAATCAAACTTTCAAGTTGGAAATATGGTGATTGAGTAAGACAGCAATTTTCTGACTGAAATCGCTATTTTGTCGTCTCAAACTGCACTTGGATCTAAAAATGCTGTTTCAGTTCTTGAATGCCCCCTTTTTTTTTTGAAAAAATTTTCACCCTCGCTTTTCTTGAGCTACGTTCACTCATTTATTTGGGAAAAATAATGGATTTTCCCTATAATTTTACATATTACATTCTTCTTACAACCCCTTCACCCTTCACGGCTGAATTGTTAGACATTATTGGAATTTAAGCTTTTGGATGCCTTTTTTTTGCAGAAATGTTTGTCACCGCTTTGCTTGAGTTCATTGATTTTTAGACAGTTTGTCAGACTTTTTGGGTCTTGAAAAAATATTCAGATTTTCACTGACCTTTTTGGACTTGGAAAATGTCAGAAATTCTGACTTTTTCAATTTTGAAAAATTCTATCAAGTGTCAGTTGACTTTTGAACTTGGAAAAATTTATGTTTTATACTTCCATCGGTAATATGGAAATAAACATGATTAGGGGGGGTCCAGGGGTTTAAAAATGTAGATTCTAGAAATCACGCCAACTTTCCGAAATTTTGTCAAACTTTTTTAAACAAAAAACTGGAAATTTTTGAGAATTCAAATGAATTTTTGGATTTGAAAAATTTCAAGAAATAGAAAAGTTCAAATCAGAATATTGTCAGACAGCTTTTTACCCAACGCTGACTTTTACACATTTTGTGAGACTTTCTTGAACTTTTTTTTTTCAAATTTCCATTCATGAATTTCAGACAAACACTTCAGACTTTTTGGACCTGAAAAGTTTTAATAGTACTCAACGTTGACTTTCAGACATTTTGTCAGGCAAACATTTCAGACTTTTTAGACTTGAACAATTTTAGAAATAACGTCAACTTTCCGACATTTTGTCAGGCTATTTCAGATTTTCTGAACTTGAAAAATTTTTCAGACTTCAAACGATTTTCTTGGACTTGGAACATTTCAGAAATTCTGACTTTTTCGATTTTGATCAATTTTATCAAGTGTCAGTTGACTTTTAAAAATTTTAATTGTTTCAAAATTTGATTTTTTTGATTTTTCAACATTTCACGAGATATGATAGTATTGTGTCCTACTCTTTGAAGTTATAATTGTTTTGAGGATGTGTTTCGGTTTTCAGTGTTGGTTTCGGTTTCCGGTTTTCATCATTCCAATTTCGTTTTTGTTTTTCGATTATCAGTTTCATCTATTTTTAATTTTTGATGCCAGTTTTCAGCTTTTGGTTTCCCATCCCTTCTTTTTGTTTTAATTGATTTAATGAAGATGAAATGAGCAGTTGATCGATTCACCAATCAAAAACCGAATTTATATGCTAAAATTATGTAAAACCAGTGGATCTACTCAGGTGAATCTGACCAATCAGTTGATAGTAGGTAATGTCACAAAAATACTTTCATGTGATTATTTTGTTGAAAGAAATTTTATATCTGAATCTAGAATCTGTAAGGAAAAAAATTAGCCGATATGCCATTTCTTTAAGGACCTCTTTTTCAAGGGTCCAGTCTCCTTTCCCTGAAAATTTCCTATCTTCGTTTCTAAAGCCGCTATTGAAAAATTTTTCAAACAAAAGTTGTAGACTGAGGTCTTGTTCTCCCCTTTTTCGGGAGTCCACAACCTTTCCAAAACCTCTCTTTCTCTGTAATTAAGACCCCAATTGAAAACGTTTTCAAATAAAAGTTGTAGATTGACATTTTTGGAATAATTTTGTTCATTACAAAAATTTTGATTGGACCCCTCTTTCCCCTCCAATATCGTGCAATACGTTTGAAGATTATCCAATGATTTTCTTACGAATTTTGTGAAATTGGAGGAGAGAGATAGGACCTATCCAGTCAAAACCATGCTTCAGTTTCTCCATTTGGTTTAAAATTTTCAACGCTGTAGAGCGTTATTTATTCATTTTTATGACGTTTCTCGCAGTACACCCGGTACTACCTCATTATAAAAAAAAAGAACACCACTGTTCATTTTTTTCTACCAACCAATACTTTCAAACCTATGGAATCTGGTCACCACCTCTCGTACACTCTTCTCGATACCTATGTTAGTAAATTCCTATGCATGCGACCAGCATCACTACTGTCATTGATTCCATCGACGACCTTCTCGCTATAGCAAACAATGCTTATACGTATGTAATGTACCTTCCTAGCATATGTTATACGTACATTTCAAGCTTAGAATTGCCGGGAAAGGGGGCAAGGTGAGGGGGATGATCATGCAAATGGGCAGTAAATAAGACAATGCATCGGACTTTAGGAGATACTTTTTTTGTAATTTTTATTCCGCGGAGGTATATCATGATAACAAAGTATCCAATCCGGCGAGGCACTCGTAAGTATACGACCGACCAAGACGACGTTGGATTTCACGCTTCTCATTACCGTACCTACTGCGATGCTGGCTGTAGTCTACCTGGTTTATCTCGGACCGATGAAATCGACGTGTATGATCGCACGCGTCGACGATTAAATATTACCAGCAGCGTAATAGCGTCCGAGACGACCCTAGGGTCCCTCTCGAACGATCGTCGGTTTAAATAACGAGCTGGAGGACTGCCTTACGCGTTGAAATTTCAACTCTCGTAAAAATGTCATCGTAAGTTGTGGCTATTTAATACGTAAGTCGGTAAGTACTCACACAGTGGCATCGGCGGAATAGAGAATGCAACGAAAACGACGCACACAGGTATGCCACGAGTCCGCTAAGAAGATTTCAGCATTGGGCAGCTCCTTGGTCGTCGCATAAAGAACGATCGCGACGCATTCCTGAAAAACAATACGATGCACCGGTTGCGCACTCGCCCAAAGATGCGCCGCCGAACGATCATGCGCGTAATAAAATACTGCCAAGATGGCCAGCATCGAGCTGGGTGCAGTGAGATGGAGGGATTCGTCGTTATCGTCGATATGCCGGACACTGGACGACAATTCCGTCGAATGGTGGCGCTTTGCATCGTCCACAAAAGACCGTACACTCGAAATCACAATAGTTGCGGTAAAGGTGCGCTGACAATGGGGCGAGAGGGGCTGCGGATGGTCAACAATAATACAACGGACAGTATTAATGATAGCAATGGCGAGTTAAAGGCAAACTAGCCGTAATAAGAACGTGAGATACCGAACGTCACGACAACAGGGATTCGAAACACGGTGTTGCGGAGACAACCTAGACATGGACGATGGGAGGAAGAAAAATATTCGCAGATATACGAGTAGACTACCTCGTCCTCGTCCAATACTACGCTCTGACTGAGTGACAAGATAAATATACATTTTTCAAATACCTCGTCGCCGGGGATGACGTGACGTTTGCAAAGTTGAACCTCCCGAACGTGCCAGAAAAATGGTACCACCTACTTGACCATCGAAGAGTATAATTAATCGAGTTTTCTTTCCCTTGTGCGTGGAATGGGGGATTTTGGCCCTTAAATTTCACGATCGTGATAGAAATCTGGATGCATTCGATCACACGTTGTTCCCAGGCCGATTAAACAACCGAACGTGTTCGAATGGAGCTTTATGGCGATACGAGTCGGCGGCTATAGCGAACTTGTCAAAGAACCATTGCTTTCGTACCTCGGATTTTTATAATTTTACGAACCGATGGCCAGTTTTCGATCGACAAATGGACGAAATGTTGGTTGATTTGTAGATACATACGTAAAACATACGGACAATTAGTTTTAATGCGAGCCGGAATACGAAGACAGTTAACCTATTTACCCGAACAATTCAACTAGTTACCTACAAACATAAAATTTGCGAATGCGTTCGGTCTGAGAGTTGAAGAAACTCGACCGAATCGAACTTTATACGTTGATCGATAGATTGCCATCTTGACGAAATCTCTCATCGGCGAAAAAAAAAAATGTCTACAGAGAATCTACGATGAGGGCTTCGTCCACAGACGTGCCGATCTCCTCCATCAGATAAGGTTGAAATGACGAACCAAAACTGTACGCAGATTTTCGCTCGAGCTGCCAAAGAGAAGTACGTACTCGGCGAAATATCCGCAGACAAACGATCAACGGTCTAGGGCAATAAAAGCCACAACCCGTTACACGATGACGAAGCATAAAAGCTCATCGAGTTCGTGCCGATGACTGAATCGAAGATGAGTCTGTTGTGCTTGGTCGTCGAGGGTAATTCGCTCAACATCGCTGATGCCTTATCTCCTGCAACTAGACAGGCCCTTGAAAGTTGAAACGGGAACTGATCACGGACCTGCCCCTCCACCCCGCCTCCCTCTTCGATGCGTTCAAACGTACACAATACTTCACAGTGACAAATAGTCTAACTAGTGCGAGATAACAATATTGCCAATGGCTTTGAAACGTAGGTAATAGAAAAATGCGGCAAAATTATATTGACGTTTATACCTTCGTTTAATCGATTTTTTACATCTCGACAAGCTTTGCGTGGGTAGCTAACCAGACCGTGTGTCGCGATCAGCGTTATAGAGGCGTATTGTTCCCGACGACGACGCCGGCCTTAGCTATATACTTGCCCATAGAGTAGACCGTGATATTGACTGTGTAAATACGTACGTACGAGTACGTACATACCTAGTGATTGATATTCGCTTATGGTATAACATATTCGCCTTGTTTTATTGCGTGATTACCGCAGCTTCCATCTTTACCATGGCTTCTATCGTGTTTACTCGGCCGCAGCTATGGTGATAATTTAGAAACGTGTAGTGACATAATGTATTATAAGCTGGGATACGGGTACGTTAGCTTCGTGCCTGCGCTGAACGGTGTAGGCAACTTTATTATCGCGTTTGAACCATGGAGAATTTGTGAAAGAGTGTTCGGGAAACATTGCTAATACCATAGCAGATAATTTAAGGTGATGATTGGAGGGGATGAGAAATATGCAGACTTTTTTTCAAAAAAATCGATTTTTTTTAGCCTATGACTTCGAGGAAAAAGGTATTTGTTTCCTCAAATTTGTGGTAGAAAAGTATTTTCAAAAAATTAAGGGAATATGAGAAATGAAAATTGGCCAAGTTAAGATTGAAGCTGAAATTTTGAAAAAATTGCGTGATCTAGTCAAGGTACAAACCATATTTTGTTTTTATAATTGCATTTCTGAAAGAAGTCGAGGGTTTTCGAAAGTACCGTTGGGAAACATGAAATAAGCATTTTTCTAAAAAGGTACATTCAAAAATTTTTGAAAAAATTTCTATGAACGGCTTTTGGTACTATCCAGCATCTCTGTAAGTTTGAAAAAATTTGGCTTTTAACTTCCAAAAATAGCCTTTTTAACCAAATTTTTACAATTTTCGCCCAAGATAAAGTAAGGGTGTGTCGATCCGTGTTGGTCAACTCAACACGTCACCAACATGGTGTGAAGACACTTTGTGAAAGATGTGTTAGTTGAGTTGACACAACTCTACATGAGCTTTTTCGCCTTCCCTTGACTTCTCATCACTCTAAGCGCTCTCTTCTTACATCACTGAACTTTTTTGGCCTTTGCAGCCCACTGTTCGACTCAACTTGTAGATACTTGCACAGGCTCAGAACTTGTCAATCCTCAATATTCTACCTTTAGAAAGCTCAGTGAGGATGTGGTGTGTAGAAAAAGGTTGAGAAAAGTTGCAGCGACTTTAATAAAGTTCATCTAATGTGTGTTAACACGTATCTGTAAAATAGACACATTTCAGAAACGGTGTCAAACCCGTGTCAGTCGAGTTGACACAAGTCAACACAAGCTTTTTCACCTTCCCTGGACTTCACATCACTCTATGTACTTGTACTCTATCCTTTTATCACCAAACTTTTCCAGTCTTTGCAGTCTGAAAAAGTAAATTCTTGGATTAAAATTTTTATTTTTCAATTTCTTGAATTTTATTGTCACTGAAACGTTTAAAAACTGAAAATTTCCTCTAAATTAAGTTGACTGCTTCTGGTAACATGAACTTGATGTTAAGATATAGAATTACTTTAGAGCTGGACCGATAGAGTTTGTTTACCTAATTACAGCAGTTGCATGCCTTTAATGTACCTACATAATGTACCAAGTTGAATAATTGAAAATCAACTAATCAGAACATGTTTCTTTTCTTTGTTTTAGGTGAGTGATTCCTTATTGATTTCCTCAATATAAAAGTAAGCGAAGATGAAATAAGTAAGTCAATAAAACCTGAAAACGAGAAATAGAATTAAAACTTGAACTTTTCTATAATCAGAAAAATATCTTTGATAGATTTTGAATATTAGTACTTGCTTTGCTTAGTCCATGGACTCATGGCAATGGATACGTACATAATTCGAACAATGTAGCTATCCATACTAAACCTGACCTTGAAGATCCCTACCACATTTTTCCAAAGTTGAGGCCATTTTTTGTATTATAAGTTGTGCATCCTGTTTCTGTCATATTCTAGAATATGACAAGTGCACAACTTATATTTCAAACATCCAGCTGTCCGAATTCTTTGTAAAAATGAATAATCTAGAAAGAAGGAGTTACCTCCATGTGCTTCATCTAACTCTTGGGCCCAATACAGCTTCCATTTCACCTACGACGCCAACCTTAACCTACAATATGGCGAAACATTGGCACCTGAAAGTTAACACACTGTTGCTTATCGATACTGATCGATAGTATTTGTATACTACGCGTTTGTTTGCGAAAAGAAAAGCACTATACATATGTATAAATAAAAAAAGAATATATATAAAAAAAAAGGAAACGAAGAAGAATCGTACGGTTACGAATATAAAGTCAGACCTACAGTCGATTAGAATAGAGGAAAAGAAATTTATAGACATCATTATCCGTGGTACTCGGTTACATTTATATTAATTTCCATTTGCATAAACGCGCTTAATAACATCGCGATACGTAGAATTTTCATGGTTAAAGAGATGTATCTCTATCTCGTTATATTATGTGCTTCGGAAGAGAAGAACAGTTGTTCGACAATGGTACATACTTGTAGTACGATTTCCGCTTTATATGGTAAAAAAAGATCTTAGCTGTGCAGCATTGCGCCGCCGCCTGCGCCACACCGTACCGTTGTATAGCCGCAGCATGTATATAACTAGATACTTGGCCCCGACGATGCGACAGAACTCCGCGAGCACGCATCTTCTTCCGATAAAGTTGAAAATTTCAGCGAAAATTATTAAATATCGAACGGTTTCATTCTTTGAACGAAGAGGCAAGGAGAAGAGATAACCAGATCGAGAGAACGATCTGTTGCTAGAATCGCCAATATGGTAAAGCAGATCCCGCTATATTCACGTACAATGTGCATCATGGTAACATGAGTTGGTAATTTTGCGTTAGTCAATTAATGCCCAGATTTTTCTGGCGTCGAAAATTACAGAAGCGTTGGAAGACGTCTTCGAAATTGGTTAATTTGAATTTGCGAATGAAGGAGAAAAACTAGTAGATACGACCTTTTTGCACACTGATCTAGATTTCGTTGGTGGAATGCTGCTCGTGAGTTGGGAGTCTGGTAGTTCGTTAATGTTGACATTTTAAAGTTAGATGAGTCGTGAATACGTTGCCGAGTAAACCTATCGTTGAATTAATTCAACGAAAAAAAAAAATACTACCCATCGAAATTAATTAATTAATCGTGTTGTATCAATTTTATGTACATACGTGTGTACGTACATAAAAATCACCGACCAAGAAAGATAGCTGCAGAACTTTCACTGTTTGTTTATTTCTTGGCGGATTTTTATCTCGTTGTTATCTTGGCACGAATCATCGTTCCTGCGTATTTTTTCTTCTCTTTCCTCCTTTACCAAATCGTCGTTATCGCATGTGAAGATTTATCATCGGTATCTCGAAGATGTATCTTTGCCAGACGAGTGTAAGTGTACACGTATTTCTATAATTCGGTTACCAGTGGAAAACTCCTAACCCAAAAAAAAAACCACAAAAGGTACCTAGCTTCTTTGAGATATTTTATCGATGAGGAATTAAGCTAGTTAAATGGATGAGATGTTACCCTTCAGACCTTGGATGACCTTCTGGTCACGATTGCGGCGCGAATACTCTTGACATTAAGTGGACAAGGCTCCATGCGTACTCTTTTTCTCTGTACCTAACGTTATGGTGCGGTGTGCGTGTGTTGTGTACGCGCGTCCGTCGTCGTTCGCATCCTGTAATGCCCACTGCCCAGTGCTCCGTATGTACTTATTACAACGTATAACATGACATGAGACCGTTGGAACCTTCTGAAACCATTGCTAGCGTCGCGTCTGCGACGATGTCGTATTTAATTTTCTGAGGCAGCTGAACAGCTTGGGCAGGGGTTCTCAGGGGTATGAGGTTGGGTTTGTTTTTGGATTGGCGAATTTGGGAATTAAAATGTTTTTTTTTCAGTGATTTCAGACGAGTTTACCTCTCCCCCCACCATGGTCCTCCCAATTTGAAAATATGGGAAAATATGGAGGTAGAAGGGTTGGCAATTATACTGAAAAATTGTGCTTTCATGTGAAGTTCAATCCCTTCTTGAGAAATCTTGAGACATGGGATTTGAGTTGGTAGTTATCTTAGATGCTAATTGTCTCATTGGGATAAAAAGGGTATCAATAAATTGTGCTGTTTTTGTGCTTTCAAACTAGCTGCCCTCAGGCCCCGTAAGATAGTTCAACCCTTACTTTACCCGGTAGTCTTGAAAAGTGGATAAAGGGCATGCATGCTAAGTACTCGTAATTCGCTAAAGCATTCAAGAGTGCTAACTGTCAAAAAAGCCACAAAATGCCCATACCCTAAAATCTTGAATTTTCAATTCCTTTCCATGAATTTTTGGCTGTCCTGGACAACTTAGTTTTTTCCTTTGAATGAAACCAGTTTCGATCTTCATCAAATCAAATCAACCTTTATTCGACTCACTGCTTCACTACTTTTGATCTTCATACTCCATGCCAAAAATTCAAACGCTTCCAAAATGATGAATTTTCAAGTGCCAAAGATTCCAAGGTTTGAAATGCCAAAAAGTGAGTACCTACGTGTGATAAGAGTGCCAAGAATGCCACAAATTACTCGAATTCCAAAAGGCTAAAAGCATAATTCCTCTTCCAGATTTCTTTGGCTTTTCTGGACAACATTGCTTATCTTCTTTGAATGAAACCCATTTTCATCTTTGCATCAGATTTTCATGTTTCAAATGACAAATCTCAAAATTCTGATTATTCAACATCTCTTCAGGATTTCTTAAGCTTTCCAGGAAAATTTCGCTTATCTCTTGCGAATGAAAACAATTTCAATCATCACCTGCAGGTTTCGATATTTCAGATGCCAAAAATTTAAACCATTTCAAAATGCTAGATATTCGAGTGTCAACGATTTAAACATTTCCTGCCCATCCTTCTCAAATGAAATCCAGCCCTACCTTCGCATCAATTTCAACGATACTTCCATCATCCACACATTCCTCAGGGTCAGGGTTGAAGAAAAGATGGGCAAAAAAGAGACGTACAATTGTGCAATGTGCATCGTCGGAGGAACGTTCACCTGTATTATACACCGATGTAATAATATGCAAATATAGCGCAGTTATAAGCTTATGTGTACCTATAGTATCGAGCCCCCACTTGGCTTAGCCGCCTTGCCGTTGAGATACGTTCGGAGTCTCGGGATTTGCCAAGCGCATCAGAAAACCTCCGCCCATTAGCGACAACATTTAAATAAATATTTAATATACACAAAAGAGCACGGTGGAAAATAACGGCATCGAGCTGTTTGGTTGGCGATTATTTGCAGAATAGCGAATAAACTTTGAAGTAACACGCGAGATGTATAAGATGAATAACGTTAATAAAACGATATTTTAAATAGGCCATATATCATTTTTATATAAACGCAAGAGAGAAACTTTAAAACGATATAACACGTCGAAAAGGTTCAGAGTTTTCTAATGCTAAATACATGTAACACATTCATCGAACGACGATACCGCGCCGTACCGCGAATCGGATATTGATCTGAAAAATATTGTTGCCTTTTGCGAATCGTAGCGGAGGCGAAGCGGCGGCGTATTCTTCGTATAATTAAATGCTTATATCTGGCGTATTGACAGTCGGTTCAAATAGCACCGTTTTATTGAATTTACGTGCTTACAAGTGTCATCGTCGCAACGCCAACACTTTTTTTAATAAATTAGATGTAACGCCAGACCGTGCAAATAATTAATAAACGTCCGTCGCGTCGTCTTCGGAGCTCCGGCGCGAAATCTCACCAACATTTTAAACTTGACGTAATAAATCTCGAGCGAGGATGACCGTGTTGAGAACAGAGCCGCGTATGTGCGCCTCGTCGCCTGCGATACCATAGCCGAGGTACCTTTACAGCTTCGTATGTGAGCACACAAATCTACCGGTTGTCTTATAATCAGTCTATGATTTAGCGCGAGAAAGTTCGCACCGCGTTGTTACCATTTCAGCACGGTTAGGGATAGAGTTGTGTGCACCGGTACCCTGGTCTTCTTCGTCACACCATTGCTCCCTCTTTATCTATAACTCTTGGCGGTATGTACCGGAAACTGGAGGAGATCTTGTGTTTGTTCAATTTTGACGTAATGGTTCAGTGGTGGTATCACTCTTCAGTTGTGGTACCAGATCTTTTCCTTATGGGTTCTTTTGCAGGTGTTGTATTTACTTCGTAAATATGCCAATGTGTTTCGGTTTCGATTGATTGACATTTTTTTAAAAAAAGTTTGTTGGTAAATTTTTGGTCAGTTGTGTGTGCTTTAATTATTGAATGAAACAAATTGAGAGTGGAGCAAAAAAAGAATGTATCTTTTGTGGAATTAAAAAATTTACGACCTTTGGATGAATTGTGCAGTTTGGCATTTGAACTGCTGGGTAATGAGTCTTTCGTGTGGTCAAATGAGTTGACTCTTGGACTTGGAAGATATGAGGGCAGGGCTGTAGAATGTCTGGACATCTTGGACTGTTACTGGATAATTGTGTACTTAGCTGAATGATTGTTTAAAAGGACAGTGGACAGTTGAAGAATAATACGACTGTGTGACAGTTTGTCTGTTGGATGATTGGATCTTTGGACTGAGACAGAGGTCTATAAAGTTGAATGAGGATTATAACAACTGTTTGTTGAAATATGCACTCTGATAAGCAATGAAGCAATTAGAAAGTTGATAAGTTTGATGATGGAATCGGTTGGAGTGAGAGGGGGTTGTGTGATAGTACAGTTGGACAATTTCAGCAAAGGTTATGGTTGGATTCTCAAATGGTTGACTGGTTAGTTGTTTGAAAACTTGACCAGTGGTGGAATTAGATAAAATAGTTCAGTGATTGAATTGAACAATTTGGCGGTTGAAACATTGATGAATTTGGTGATGGAATTGGTTGAATAGTTTTGCAGTTGTGAGATGAATGAGGGAGTGTTCAACTGTTCAGTTGGTTCATGTTTTTTTGATCTTCTTTACACTATTTTCACTAATTCTTCTAAAAATTTCGATAGTTCAACACTTTTTACGAAACTTTCTTTTGATCTAGTCAAATCTACCATTTTTTGAACCAGTTTAATCAAATTATATCCAAACCAAATTTGTTTCAAAGACCAGCGAATTTCTTCCATGGCAAGTTCCAGTACCTTAACAACCTCTATACCCTGTGAATTTTCCTACCAACGTTTTCCTGCTTCCAGCATCCCAAAGCTTCTCATCAACATCGACCCCATACGCCGTCTCGGCTCAGCTCGCTGTTGGCAGCGTCGATCGTTTGAAACACATCCAACAAAATACTCTAATTTGCATACGATCGCGTCCGTTGCATCGGTTGCTGTTGCATCTAAGACATCAGACATAAGTCTGACCCAAAGACGGAAACTCTCATTACAGGCAATAAGTCGAACGCCAACATTATCTCCGCTAACACATGCCCACAGTGCGAGAAAGGTAAAAAAAAAAAAAAGTACAGCAGAACAGTAAAATACGTAAAAGCGTCGTATAAAAGAGAATAAATTCGAAGAAAAGAACGAAGGGAGAAAAAAACCTGGAGCCACTCCTCGCTTACAAGAGCTGTTCGACAACACGCAATCAACGGCCGAGGAATTAATTTATGGCAAATTATCGCGACCATCATTAAGAAAAAAAAACTGGAATAAAAATGAACGCAATAAAAACAACATATCAGTCAATTAGTAGCACCGCAGCGAGCAGAAATTCTATGTACCAAGGGAGGCTGCGATAGAGGAAAAAAAAATCACAGCTTTATTGTACTCGTACTCGCACTCGATTCTAGAGCGATAGCTTCTCTGGTCGTAGGTGATGAAAATGCTGAACCATATTTTCTCATGGCCGACCTTTCAGAAAAGTAAAAAAAAAATGTATGGAGATGGATTTCCACAAGTTGTAACCGAGTTCTATGTAACGTATGTGCGGTTATATGACATAAGTCGTGTAAGTTCCGGGTGTTGTTGTACCTTGGGTTGGCCATGCCGGCCTGGTGCATGCCTCAGTCGCCCTATCCGACTCCGGAGACATGTTAGAGACGATGAAACAAATTAATTGTGCTGGTGTACCGTAGGTACCTACTGCAATATACATAATATATACGTACGTTGAGAAAGATTAACTAAATCATAGATAAGCGTTTATAATGTTAAACGAAGTAAAAAAAGGATGCAACCGATGCACATATAGTACATATGCGCCATATTTAAATACATATGCTTTACATTTGTGTGCCTGTGTATCAGTATGCGTCTCTCTCTGTCTGGCCTACACCCATATACAATGCTGGCGTAGTATTACATATGGTGGTGCTTCTTTTTCCAACTCATACGCGCGATAACGACACGAATATGCTTTCATACAATTAAAATTCCGAGTAAACTATAACTTGTGTGTACATAGAAGATGAAGCCAGCGCAATTTAATTGCCGGCGAAATACAGTACGTACCGTAGTACCTACGAAAGAATCGTGCGAGAATTCGCGAAAACCCGTCGGTCAGTCGTGGTTTTTTTTTGTAGCATAATTCGCATTCGGCGTCGGGGCTTGTAGGTCTAGGTACACCACGAAATACTGGTAAGGTTGTGGTACATACGGCGCGGTCGCGACCGACCGAGCAAATACATCGATGAAAATTCGGATAAGAAAAATTGCAATGTTTTATCGCCTCAACGTTATACCAGTTCGAGAAAATTTTAATCGTCGAACATGACTATTTTCTTTTAACTAATTAAGAAATATGTTGTGTTTTATGGAATCGACTCGTACGAGAGTGGAGTTTGTAACGGAACCTAGCGCGAATTCCAAGCTATTATTTATTTTTCACGCCTCCGTCGTTCGCCTGTACCTACTCTGGCTCGGGCTGCATTCGACATCCAATCTTGCACGTCTCACTTTAGCCGAGCCGTTGCGAAGTGAGCCTAAAATACCACGTTGGTATGTCTATGTGTACATAGAAAGTGTACGTATTTCCGCACTTAGCCATCTCGTCTGGGTGATTCCATCGGCGCGAATGGTACGTGTTTGTATGGGCTTGGATCCGAGAAGGTATGGATTGTCGCGTGCTTGACTGATTCTGCTCTGCGTATAAAGAAAGAGTCGTTGTGATGGATTGGTGACTGATTTTGCTCGCATGATTATGATTGATCAGAAATTTTTTGTCGTTGAACCCAATTTCAAGAAAAATTAATTTGCCATATTTGATATTGTTCCAAAATGGTTTCCTTAAGATCGACAGCTGAAAGGTCCTCTTATCTCAAATGAAGGTTCTTCTTCAAATTTTATTCTTAGTTTTGAGAAACAGTCACTCAAGGTTTCGAATTAGTTATCAGATTTTAGAAGACTGCTTACGAATCTTGATCAGTACCGCATTTACCATTAGGCAAAATAGGCAGTTGCCTGCAGCGGAAAAATTTGGGGGCGGCAGAATTTTCAGAAAAAGAAGAAAATCGGAAAAGATTGTCAAGTAAAAGAAACAGTTGTGGCTATAAAATTGCACATTTTGGAGATGAAAGTGATGAAACCTTATTTGTTACTCCTAACGCACGATATGAAATTTGATCAGCTTTGTATCACTAGACTCCTGGAAAATGTAATGAGGATGGAAAATCGCTGATAATGGTATTTTTGAATAAAAATGAATATTCAAATACATTGGACCATTTTCATGAAAATCTTTACACCTAATCATCAAAAATCCTTTTCTTTTTAAATAATTTTTAAATTTGGAGAGTAGACATCATTTAAAGTGCAATTAAGCAGGGATAAGTAATGATTCGAGATAATGAGATTTTTTCCCAATTATTTCAATATCTAGACCCAAGTTTTGTGTTCCCCCTCTCTCTGAAATTCCCATTCAAATTTCGAAAAAGTGTGCAGAAATTCAATAAATAGATACACAGGTCTATTTTTGATACTTTTCTAGCAATCTTAATATTTCCGATCCCCCCCTTTGTCCCCTAAAAAAGTGGCGAAAATGATTTTACCTACAGCGGCAATTCAGTAAATGCGGCACTGATCTTGATATTTCGGCCTTTCCAGGGATATATACCAAAGTCAGGATAGTGACAGTCCACCAGCCTGTTCTAACAGGCAGCAAAGAAGCAAATGCTGACTGGGCCCTCGTAAATATGGGCCTCAAACTGATGAAACGGGCCTTCGGAAATTAAAAAAAATAAACCAGAATTGTTTAAGACAAAAGTTATTAAGAAAGAAGTGAATGCATTACTTAGAAAATCTACCTCAAACAACATCTACTTATACTAGGTGTATTAAGTAATTATTAAAGAGGCCTCCATAGAATTGAATCAAACGAAGGTGTACTGGATTGATGCAACCAAGTTAATTTTTAA
>FIZU01017962.1:0-35184 GCA_900064475.1 Pseudococcus longispinus | reverse complement strand
ACTACGAAAATCCAAAATACGTATTTTCTGTAATGTTGGACCTATACCTACAAAAAGCCAGCCGAATTTTTTGGTCCGCAAAAATGCCAGACAAATGAACACTTTTTGCCACTTGGACTGTATAGATTACTACGTGTGATGCGTCATAATTCCTTATCTGTGCTACCTTATTTCGGCAAATCGAAATGGTTATTTCAAAAATTTGAAATTTTTATACTTTTTCCAAAAGTTGAGCTTTCAATTAGGATAAACCATAGAAAATTTTTCTATTTTTTACGTTTTTCATTTCGGAAACAGAAGCTTTCTACGGGCCATTTTGGTAACTCCTTTCGGAGATGAAATTCTGAAAAAATATGCAGGTATTGTGTTCTTAGTCTAGATGTACCAACAACCCTATATTTTTGTAAAACTTGATATCGCAGTGCTTCACCTTTAGAAATGCAAAAAAACGATTTTTTCTTCATTTTTCCCTATCAAAGGGATCATTTCTGATCGAAATTTTTTTTTCTTGTAATATATTATTAATGGCACTGTCTGCCTACTATCCCTGCTAGTTTGGAAAAATTCGATTGAAACTGCCAAAAATAGAAATTTTTAATGAAAATTCACATTTAAACTCTCAGAAGGGATTAGGGTTGAGATATCAAGCTAAAAATTTGTCATCGAGGTTTCAGACCATAAGGACCAACTTCCACTGTATAATTTAAAATTCGGTGCTCGAGGCTAAATCACCCCTTATATGAACCCAGTTACGCTCTTTGTAAATTTTCAAAATTTCGTATTTCCGAAATAAATTTTTCTTGGAGGTCAATTTTTTTCGTCCTCGAGATTTCTAAAAAGACACCTAAAATGTTTTAACGAACTAGAAGTATTGGAAATCCATCCAGCAGTTTTCTCAGGGGCACTAAATGGTTAATGAATGGAATTGGACTTATATTTTTTTGGAAATTCTTATTTTGTAATTTGCTTAACGAATTTATGGAACTCTTAGTTTCATTCATTGATGGATTAAGACTAGGCTCAGAACATGAACTTGGAATGGAAAAAATTGTTGGAGCATTTTGACTTATGAGAACAATCTCTGCGAGTGCCTCTGCTATACTACAATGTCATAGAAATCTAATTCAAGATGTCCTAGGTTGGCAATCTTGATTTAAAAAAAAAATCCCCAATTTTAGTAATTGAGAATATATCCAATGGCACTTCTTTATTAAAATTCTCCAATAAACACTCGAATTCGAGTGTAAAGTGTAAAGTATTGGTAGGGTAGATACCGTCAATTCTGATACATTTTCGTACTAATTTGAAAAAATAACATGGGAATGATATAATTGCGGAAACAATTAACTAATAGATTAACATTTTAAGTTCCAAGTAAGCCAAAAGGTAAATGGTGTATAACGACGCGAATGTGTTACCCGAGTTGAATAAATATCCCATTTTACAAGTAAAAGTAGACAGTGTTCTAAAAATGACGGTACTGGGTGAAAAAAAAAAATACATCACGCCGAATGAGTTATACTCATTATGGAAATGATTTCGCGTAAGCGGTATTCAAGTGCACGTGGATATTACACGTTTATTTCTCAACATGTCGGCGGTGTTAGGGTAAAAATTGATGATAAAACATGTCGCCGAAAAAACGCTATTGTATAAAATAAATTCATTCTAAAATAGTTTATTCCCATGATTCGTGAAAAGAGGAGGAAAGAGTATAGTACGTTTGACATTTTTAATTTCCATCCGTCTGAGGTTAACGAGGAAGACAGACTGCGTAAACGCTTGGTATTAGATAGAGAGACAGTATTGTAAAGCGTATAGATAATGCGAACAAATTCACACTTTACGCAGCAAATAGTTCGCCGGTATTTGTGATAATTCTCAGTAAGTACGCGGTTTCGGAGATCAAAGTAAATAGAAACACGTAAAGGACGAAGGATACTAATAGTTTTAATACTTATCGTAATTAATTTACGTATTTAAATGGTATTTCGAAGGAAAAAATGTGTGAGAACTGAGAACGATTCCCGCCTAATTTCAAGGACGCAGTCGTCTGGCCCGAGTCGCGGAGCAATACAATTCGCCGGCCGGCTTCGTCGAGTTCGAGCCGTGTTGAGTTCGTTCTTTCCAGTTCAGTCGCTCACTGGACGTTGTTGTACTTCTCGGTGTTCGTTTCTTCAGTTTGTTGAATCCGTCTACGCTGTGTTGTTGGGTGTCGCCTGACATTTTTATTTGCTATATTCTTATAATGATATTTTTTTTTCGAAGTGTAAAATTAAATTTTTTGTGTTTGTTGTTCAATTCGAAAAAACATTGCAAACGTTTAGTTTTTGTTAAGCATTTATCGTTGATACCAGAAAGTACCTATATTGCGCAATATTGAATACTATTAAAGCGGTAAGTAATTTGCAAAATCAATGATAATTCTTTTCGTATTTTTTGTCGTCTGAAATACTCGGCTTAAATTTTATTCCATCGATTATTTATCGTGCTTAGATTTAAATGGCGACGACCGGTTCGTCGGCGTTCGTGTGCATCCATGTTAATACCCGCGTAAGGGAGTGGCCCATTTGTGCTATGCCGGTATAATAATGTAGAATTTTTTCATTTCGTTATATTTCGCTTTTTTCCCAATGTTTCGTTTTCGTCCCTCAACTTGGTGATTTTTTCCTCGTACGTGAGATTAATTTTTTTCACGGCCAATTATTTTTCGCGAAAATTTTCCTGGTATTTTTTTTCGCCGGTAAAATCGCTTCAGTGTGTTTCACCGAAGGAAGAAAATTTTTCGATGTGGTTCGTAGATATTCTATCTTTATTTTTTTTTACTCATTCGAACAATTTGTTGGAATTGGGGATAACAATTTTTTCGTATCGAATCGTATACGTATCGACTTAGTAATAGCTCTCGATAGCGTTAACATGTAACCGCACATGAAAAGTGATAAGGTTTATCAGCTAATCATCACCCCCTACTATCGAATTGATTAAAAAGGCAGTGCAAATCTCGAGTAGTTGAA
Source organism: Pseudococcus longispinus (assembly GCA_900064475.1). Classification (NCBI taxonomy): domain Eukaryota; kingdom Metazoa; phylum Arthropoda; class Insecta; order Hemiptera; family Pseudococcidae; genus Pseudococcus; species Pseudococcus longispinus. Next base: position 32,167 of record FIZU01017962.1, on the reverse strand, counting down.
TTTTTAAATTTTAATGAGCTAGGTGATAAGGAAAGCTCACTTCCGAGAAAAATTTTCTTCGGTTGGAGCGTATACCTCGAAGTGGGCGATGATTCATAGGTTACGATAGGTAACGTACGTGCTATTGGGTCTTTTTTTTCCTCAATTTTCGCCGGTAGAATTTTTTTCGTGTTGTGTGCGATCGCGAAATCAGCCTCGAAAAAGTTATTTGTAATTTATGCAGCATTTATGCACTTGTAATCAGGTTACATTGTTGAAAATTACAAAGTTACGAGGTGCTTGATGGCTTTGTCTAATTTTTTATGCTCGACGATGGCAGCATATTGGTGTAGAAATTAGCATAATACGCATTTTCTTTGTGATACAATGTTTTACTAGGTGAGTGCTGTTTTTTAAATTACTCGTGCCGTGTACAGTACTGTTCACGTCGACCTATACAATGTTCGCTCGTATGTACATGTACCTATAGATGTGTGGTGTTTGAAATGTGTGTGCGATATTTCATCGAGCTTGTCGAAAAAAATTAGAAATGTGTTACAGGTTGGTGGTTGGCGTCGTCGTCGTTGTTGGTTTTATTATGGTGTTTTTTTGCCATACGTATTTTCGTTTCTATTCTAGTGCGATTGTGATATAGGTTATCTCGACTAGACTCTGCGTGTGTTTTACTACGGAGAAAATGAAAAAAAGCCGAAAATTTCGATACGAAAAAAATGCCACTATCGGTATCTGCGTTATATCGCCATCCCAAGTTATGTGCTTGTAATATTTCACGTGTGTTGAATTACTACGGTTTTTTCGCGATAACGTTTCTACCGTGCTGCGAATATTTTCACTAAATTTTCACGTAAACAATAACACGACGACGTATACAGAAGCGAGAAATTTTTTTAGTTCGGTAAACACCTCGTAGGTACATTGAAGCGTGTACATATTTTACGAATCGGGACTCCTAGCTCGATCTAAATTGGCGGGAAATCGTTCCAGCTTCGTGAGCGTTCATTGAGTACTCCATTGTGGGCTGTCTGGTGTTGCGCTACCGTACAAGGTTGCCCAGACACAGTATAGAATTGTATATTGTTGTTTATTGTAAAAGGTCAGTTATAAAAAGGAAGTAGGTTATGCTGACACGGTCAATAACATTCGAGCAATTTAATTATTTTAATTAATTTCGTATTCGCGATGCAAGTGTATCGATGACCGTTCAATAAATGCGAAATAATAAACGGTGCCCGAGTTCGCGAGTTTTGGTGAAAAAAAAGTTGAAAAATTCGGTTTCAAAATTGAAAAAATTTTTGGTCCAAGTGTACTTTACGAATTTGTGATCGGTTTTTGATGTATTGATATTATTTGTTACGAAGGTATGTTGAATGTTGTATTTTTATGATCAAAAAGTCTCTTTGATGTTTGGTGGTTTTGCTTCGATTTTTTTCTTCAATTTTTTTTAATTTATTTATTATTTTTTCGAGATTTGAGCACGAAGTGATTTGAAAGGGGAAAAAACTTACTTTTGGCTTAGAATTAGATAGTGGAACGATGATTTTTAGTACTTTTTGTTATCAAATTTTTGAAAATTTTCTGCTTTTTTGGCTTGAGCAGTGGATGTGTGACTGGGAGAAATTTTGGGACAAATTGTTATTCCTCAAGATGAAAAAATTGTTAATTTTTGATGATTTCGATCAACACCTACGAATTGAAAAAAATTGGTACAATTTTTTTTATTTGGTAAAAGTAGTCAGATTAGGGGAGAGGGTGAGGAAATGAGCCATTTGGTCTTTTTGAGGTTGGAATGCTAAATACAGGGTGGTCCATTTAAAAAGTCGATGGTTTTGAAAATGAAAAAAAAACAACACTGACCGCAAAAATCTCGAAAGCCAAGGCCCTTAGAAAAAAACTATTAATTATAGGAGGAAAAAAATTTCAAGCTCTACAATTTCCATCCCTTATATTTTTTTCGTAGTACCCTTAGTTTAGCCAAAAAATTCATATTTGTGGGAAATTAACAAAGTCGATAATTTCAAAAGTGAAACGACTTTGACTGAAAAAATCTCGAAAACCAAGTCCCAATGAGAAAAAACTAGTAGGTCACAAAAAATGAAAATTTCAAGCTCTACAATTTTCATCGCTTGCATTTTTGTCGTAGCACCCTTAATTTGGTCAAAATTTTTTTTTCCTAAGGGGCTTGATTTTCGAAATTTTTGCAGTCGTTTCATTTTTGAAATTATCGAATTTTTATATTTCCATAAACATGAATTTTCTGGCCAAACTATAATTTGTTCTAAAAAAAATACAAGGGATGAAAATTGTAGAGCTCGAAATTCTCATTTTCCCATGAGCTATCAATTTTCTTCTAGGAGACTTAGTTTTCGAAATTTTTGCATTCAAAGCAATTTTTTTCATTTTCAAAACCATCGACCTTATAAATGATCCACTTTCAATTTCCGATTTTTTTTACAGGGTGACCCAAAAGTCTGTTCCCACTTTTTCTAAAGAGTGGTTCAGTTGAAAAAACAAGTGTTCGCCTACAAAAAAATTGGTTATGCAACTTCGATAATCTCATTTCATACTACAAAATTGACAAATTTGGCGGGTACTGACTTTTGGGTCACCCGTTACTTTTTTTTTGAAAAGATCAGGGGAATGATTACTTCTAAGATGATAAATGAAATCAATTTTTTTCGCTAGTTACTCATTAGAATATGATAAATATTTTAACATGTTTTCAAGACTCGTTAACATGTAATTGAAATATTTGTCTGCGAAATTCCAATTAATCGTTGCTTATTACACTGGAAAAAAATGTCTGCGATTGTAATTCCAACTGGAGATGGCGTAAATTGATAATACTAAATTAATATCGGGTAAAAAAAATTTCACGTACATTCGCACACAAAGGAATATACTCGATGGTGATCACACGACGACACCATACGATGGGAACTCGGATGGCGAAGGGGTAAAATACCTGTACGGCGATAAATTCCCACAATATAAATTCGATAAAGAAATAAGTTATGTTTAATCAAGATGTGAATGTGAAAATGGGTAAAAGAGGTAGTACTCGTAGAAGCGAATTAAAATCTTATGTTTTTTTCTGTACTAAAGTACACCACACGATAATATGAGTATGTTTGGGAAGAAAAAGAATGCGTTGAAATGTGTTAAAACATCGATGTAACGGGTTAAGCTATGTACGTACGATAAATGTGTTCAAATATAAACGAAGAAAGGAAACCATACAGGTTAAACGTGAAAACGTAAGCGATTGGTTGGGATTTTGTCTATAGCGGCATGTACGAGCAGGCAAACATGTGCGCTAGCTTGCGTGGTCTTTTCGTGTACGGGTATGTCAGTGTAGGTAAATCAGTATTACATTGTACGTAGGTACGATAGTGGAAAAAAAAGAGGTCGACGCAGAGACACTTGGAGTGAAAAAAAAAAATTAGAAAAAGGAACGAGCATAACTCTTGGTTTTATTTCTCTTTCGGTTTTTATATTTCCACTGTAGCTAAGCTGATGCGTGTAATTGTAAGCTAAAGCGTTTGTAACTCAGTAGGGGACAGAGTGATGGTGGTACGATGGGAAATTGGGAAGTACAAGGTCGTAGATGCAGGCGTCGTATAGAGAGCGTGCGTGCGTGTGCGTACGTAGTACTACGAAACCAAAAAACTGCCATAAGACGGTCTTAGTGGGTGGTTGGCGCGATGATAGGGATCGAGGAGGAGGTGTAAAGATATGCGTAAATTTTGGCAGCGTCGATTAAGTGCCAAGAAAATTAAAGTAGCGTAGAAGGATGAGGAAAAATGGCCGATGACGTTGGTGCAAAGTAGGTAGATAGGTAGTGTCCCTTACGCGGCGAGAAAGGAACAAGGCTAGCGAACTTTTTCAAGTTCAGTACATAGTTGCGACGGTGTCGACCTTCAACTTGTTCAGAAAGTAATAACCTCTTGGTGAAGCTCTCTAGATGATAAATTTTTTAACGCGCCGCGTGTTCCGAGTCGTTTCTCATTAATATCTTTTGTAAAGAGGTTTTTTTTTACCTCGTAGTCGAACCGTAATTATCAGAATTGTCGGCAGTTTGAATATAGGTATGGGTATAGGAGAGCGAGGCGAGAGGTGGTGGCTTCTATGTAGACGTCGAACTGTTTTAGGAAACTTGTTTGTTTTAAAAGTGAAGAGATCATACATAAAGATGAATCACAGTGTAGGTAATCTATTAAAGAAGGTAAAAAAACGACGTAATTAGTATATGTGTAGCGCTTTCGATGTGATCGGAGAAGGGCTCGGGTTAAGTTTTTTCTTTGACGAGATCACTTTCTCGTAACTAGTCGATAGATTCGAGTTGGAGACCCGAGCGCGGGATATGGTGGTAATATTTATCAATCGAAGGCGCTCGGTTCACCGTTGAGAATGTATCGGAACTAATTGATGTTATGTGTATCGATATAGGTAGATAGGTAATAGAACGTACGATAGAATTTATATTTCGTTAGCCATTAGAATCGGTGTATTGGCGGTTTGGTAATTTCGATGGTATTTTTTTTCGTTGTGATTACAGAATTGAAAATGTCTTCACCTGTAACCAGTGCGATGTGGATGGACGAAAGTGAATTGCCTACAATGAGCGAATTTGAACCGTCACTAATGACTACAGCGATATGCCCGATGTCCGTTTTCGATAAATTCGGTTGGGACAGCGATATCTTAGGTCCCGATACCGACGAATTATTGGATAAGATATGTATTAAAAGCGAACCAGATGACATACTGGACGAAAAATGTAACACGGATTTCGGATCATTGAGCTCGATATTTCCCGACTTAATCGACGACACGAAAGATCATTTAGATATCGATTACCTGAAATCGATGCTATTACCCCGAGACGATTTCAGCGAACCGCTCGACACGGAAAACTTCCTCGACGAAATTGTAAAAGAAGAATCGTTGTTCGAAGCGTCGTTTAAACCAAATTCAATCCCGATGCCAGTACCATTGAACCAGATTAAAATGGAAACCACACCGACGACATCTGCGGCCACGACTACCACTACAACACCGATCGTCGCAGTAGTACCGGCTACCGTCACCATTAACGACGACAAAGACACCACGTCGACCACCACGACTACCACCACCGCTACCAGCCCCATCACAAACTCGATAATAAGGATACCTGTAAAACGCAGTCCGAATTCGATAAACGCCAATTTTACCACTAAATCAGGCACCACCGGACGTACCGTCAAAGCTGTCGTCGTATGCCCTGATCGTTCGAAAAGCATAGTCTGCAACGTCGTACGCAGCTCGAACAGCAAAAGCATCGTAATACAGAAACCAGTCGGTCGAAGTTTGTTGAATATCTGCGGCGCGGCCAACGGCGGCTCGCAAAGAAACGAACCCAAATTACCAATCAAAGTCAACGTAATCACCCCGAAAGACGCCGCTTTCGCCAAATTCAAACCAGCCATTACCACCGTGAAAAGCGAACCCGCCGAAATCAGGATAGATACGCCACCCATCACCACCACCACCGCTACCACCATTGTTGCTAACGACGTTAAAATTAAAACCGAATACGACGAAATACGGCCGGAAACGCCGCAAAGTATGATCGGTTCGGACGAAGAATACTATCAGTTCTCGTCGCCGTCCAAAGGCTCCATCAAAGCTTTCGATTACCAAGATAATTTCTTCAAATCGTGCTTGCTGGATGAGGATAACTTGTGTAGCGAATCGTACAAGTGCATGCCTCCGGCTGAAGTCACCGGCCAAGTTCAGCCCTCGATTCCGGACGTCTTCAAATACACGCCGAACAGCAGTCCGACCAATAACGAAGACGACGCGTTGGATAACTTTTACTCCAAGCTTTCCCCTAATACCAGTCAAAATCAGTTTTACAACAAAGCAGCCGCTAACGTTGATCACGACTATGGATTCACCTGTCGTACACCTAAAACCAACACCGTATTTTGTACCGATAGTTTGGGTATCCAGACACCTTCAGCGTCCGAACCACCTACCGATTCCGGTGAGTTCACTTACTTTTATTCATGTAGATGAGTGCTTTGATTTGTTTGGAGTTGTCATTTTTCGGCTGATCCGGCGAATGGAAATACCATCGGATGTGAATTTGCCGAAATGCTCGATTCAGCTCAAATTGTACGAGATTTGCTAATCTTCGTGGAACGTTAGCAGATCATTGCAGACAATTTGACCTCGATTCTGGCTTTTGCCAATTTACTTCCTTAGGGAGTATTCTATCTATTCATCTGGTGGACCAGAAGGACGAAATATTCTGCAATTCTCCTGCTTATTTTCCGGCGAATGGAAGAATACTATCGGATGTATTTGCCAAAATGCCTGATTCGGCTCAAATTGTACGAGATCTGCTCATCTTCGCGAATGGTGAGCAGATCATTGCGGACAATTTGACCTCGATTCTGGCTTTTGCCAATTTACTTCTCTCGAGAGTATTTTATCTATTCATCTGGTGGACCAGAAGGACGAAATATTCACGCTGCAATTCTCATGCTAATTATAAATAATTGAACTGCATTACGTATCCGACTGTCAAATAATTTTCTATAATTTTACGAGTTTATTCGCAATGGTTGGAAAATTTTCGGTCTCTGACGTCGTTAAGTGGCGCACGCGATAGAGAAAAAACATTCGAAACGATTTAGAAGGAAAAACTCGTACCAACGTTCCCAAATAAACCGAGCTTTCACGATATCAACTAAAAAGCCGCCATTGGGGATGTAAGGTGGTGTAATAGGACTAACTATACGGGCTACGTATGATTGCGCAACAACGGCGCTCCGAATTTGATCCGTCACGTCGCTGGTCGGCCTGTAAAGAGTTGCCTCGGCGCGACGGCGCAGCAACCCGCAGCGGCGGTGGCACCAGCCGCAGTCCAAAACAGAACACGACGACGACCAGAACGAACAAAAGAAAATAATCACGTGTTTCTTGCACGTCGATTGAAAGGGAAAACGCGGGAAATGCGCGTCCTGGTTCAAGGTCACCTCTTTCGTTTCTTTCTGTAATCTGCGCAGGAGCCCGGGGGTGGAAGGGTGTCTTACGATGATACGTTTATTTATATATTTTCGACGTTGGCGAAGAAAATCGCGTGTAATAATGTTTCGATGAAAACCTCTCTCGTTTAAAGCAACATGACGACAATCACAATGACGATAGTATGAGATGTGGAATGAGATTGCGTGTGGCCACAGTTTTCTCGAGCTTTTTACCTTGGGGGTTTCTCAATTTGGTGGTTTTTTGCGCCAGGGGGTTGATGAAATGGAGAGGATTGTGGATAATGAAAGAATGAGCATGATTCGAGGGTTGACAGCAGGTTTTGTTTATGGTTTGTTCGTTGACCTTTTTTTTCTTTCTCGTACACGAGTATGAATTAGGACGCGGCGGTGGTGTATGTATCAAGGTTGTAATTATTTCAACTTTTCAGACTGTTTTGTTTTGATATCGAAAGCGTGTGCGTGTGTAACTGTAGTGTATATGTATGCCTTGGAATTACGTGCACGTTGTAATAGCTACTACATCGATGCCGGCTATTACGTAAATGTCGTGTACGAGTCACGTGGTTATAGTATAGCTGTCGTATGTACGAGTACATGGTGAATGAATTTCGTTCGATGGTCGTACCATTATGTAATTCATCTGGAAATTCGTATTGTTTTGGTGGTCTCATCTGCGTGCGAAGAAGTGACGATTTCGTTTCCGCTTCGGGTTTTATTTTTTGCACGTATAACGGTTCGGCGAGCTGGTTTTTTTTCGCGTTGATTGTTTTGCCAACATAGGTGCCCCATAAACACGTACGTGGCTTTTCAAAAGATCGTAAAAATGTCAGCTTGAGACGGTGGTGGCTTGATTAAGTGGTATTGTACATGGCATATTTTCCAAGTATAGATAAGAATACGACCAGGGTAACCGAATAATACGTACATGAGGAATTCGTCCCTACCGTAGAGGTACTCTGGATATTATTGATGTAGTGTAGAGTATTTGTTGTAGCTGTGTGTATAGAGTTCGAGGGTGAATAAGATCGAGCGACTTGAAGAAATATTGGAAATCAAACATGTACCTTTATACCTTTACACGATACATGCCTACCTTTTAGGTAGCCGATTCTGTTTACCTGAGTTTACTCGATATGCTAGATAGGGTGGTGATCCCCGTGTGACCCGCAGCTATACATTGTAAGGGTAATAATACCAAAAACGAGATTAATAAGCTCGGTGGATTTTTATGGTAAAAGAAATACGAGCGGACTGGTTTTTGGGTAGAAAATGGTAGATTTTCGAAGTGGTTATTCCAAACGTGGTACCAATAACGGAATGCTGCGGGTAGTTATTCGAAAACGAATGTAATTCAATGAAAAATCCTTCTCGAGCCCATTCAATAAAAGGTGGATGCAGAAAAAAAGGGAAAAATTGAGTTAATTTGAAATGTTATTTATTCTCATCGACGCGAACGACGGTTAATGGGATCGATCGAGATCGATCGCATTAATTATTCGAAGTGATTTTAAAAAATTGCCCAAGCTCTCGAATATCTGGTTTCTCCCTTTTACTAAAGTGCATCAATTTAATGAAGCTTTAATTGGTAGCCAAGTTCCAAGTAATAGGTACAATTAACGAGGTGCCAATTTGAAATTGCATTTTGCCTTCGAAGGTTCTTTTTGCGCTGATTGCCTGATAATCGTGTACTCTGATTTGCTGCCTCGTCAATTAACCGATCTCTTGGATTAATAAGCGGAAATGAGGGATTTTTTGCATTTGGTTCTTTCTTTCTTTCTGTATTTGCAATTTTGCGTTAATGAAAATTATGCAAATTATGCATTTAGCATATTGAGTGTAATGAAGACGAGTGCAAATTGCGTTTCGAGTGAGGTGCTCGTTGTGAGAGGGTGGGGGAGGTGGTTTGATGGATGTGGATGGTCGATTAAATGCAGATATGTTTAAAATTTGGACTTGAATGTGGAAAAATGAATGGAAAATTCGATAGAGAGTGGATCTAAAATTCAGTTCTTTTCAGGTTTAAGGGTTGGTCAAGGTTTTTGAGCCATTTCGGTTCGGTTCGGTTCTTGATTACGGTTTTCAGTTAACTCGATGGTGACTCAGAGAAAACTGCTTGATGAAATTTCATTATTTTCAGTGTGTTTCAAGGTTTCCATGACTAACTCAACTTCTATTCCCGAAGTAGAAAATGTGAAAAATCGAGAAATTTTTGAAATAACCTTTTCGATTTGCCGAAATAAAGTAGAATAGATATAGAATTATGATGCATCACACGTAGGTATTTTATAAGAAAATTTGTTGTGGCATTTCCGAAAATGAAATTGAAAAAAATTGAAACTTTTTTGCGATTTCTTCTGATTTGAGAGTACAACTTTCCAACAAAATGAAAATATCCTGAACATTACAATTTTTTCAGATTTCTGATAATTGATTTCGGAACCTAATATGAGCTTGAAACTCGAATTCCGAAATGAATTATATTTTCAGAACAATTTCCTACGACTGGTCTTCTCACATTTCCTCCCACTTTTTCAATAGATGAAAATATTCATTCTAAGATGACCGTATTTCCCTAAATATAAGGAAATCTTTTAATAATTTCTTGAAAATTAAAAAAAAATTTTTTGAAAAGTTGTTTCCCTATTTTTGAGGTTTATTTTCAGGTTTTACAGTTTGACACCATGTTATCTGTAAGTTGGAATCCCCCCTCCTGCAACTTTTTCCACTTCAGAAAATTTTAATTTGTAAATTTTCAAAATTTCTCATTTCCGAAATGAATTTTTCTTAGAGGTCAATTTTTTTTTAGAGATTTCTCAAAGGGACACGTACGTACTACATTTTAACGAACTGAAAAGATCGTAATTTCGTCCAGCAGTTTCCTCAGGGGCACCAAAGTGCTAATTGTATGATTTTTGAATCATTTCGGTTCGGGTTCGGATTCAGATTACGGTTCAAGAATTATTTCAGTTCGAGTTACGATTCAACTCCCCGAAATTTGATCATTTAAGGGAATAGATCGGTCTTTTTCTCCTTTTTCCTTTGTGATAGAAATTAAAATCAAATGATCGATAATATTTGCTGAAAATTTGAACTTTATACTCCCTTCCCCTTCATCTTTCTGGTCAAACTAATGCCTCAGTTTCTTCAATATTACTCGAGTATATCTATTCGGATATTTTACGCGTGCAAACTGATGCGAAAAGATGATCTCAGATGGAAATCGATGCAACCAGCTCTCGACGACGTACGAAATTATGTTGGCAAAAATTCGGCTCGCTGGTATCCATTCAAAGACGTCTGATACTGTTTTACGAGCTATGTTAATTGACTCGGCGGATAAAAAACCAGTTTTTTCGGTGCACTACTCGCACACACAAGCTTGTAAAATCGGGCGAATACACGTAGAAGCTCGACTGAGCCGGTATGACGTGCGTATAAAATGTATATGTATGTCGAATTATGCGAAAATTACAATTTTAATCCGCGCCGCTTTCCGCTGGCGCTTATGTGATGCGCGAAACCGTCAAGGTCGTGAAATGGAGGCGACGACTGGCGGCGGGGCGGAGGGGAAGTCGCAGTCGCGGCGTGGTTTAGGTGTTGGAAATTCGATGCTACGTCCATATTCGGCGGATCGATGCGTTTACGTGTATTGTACGGAATCGGAATGCGCGGTAGGATGTGGGATGCGAGATTTTTCTTACTTATGCCTGGTATGAGATTTTTGATGGCGTGAGTCATTGGGACTCGGGAGGCTGCGTGCAGATTAGATCGAGGAAATCCGTCGAGATTGATTGCGGCTAGAGAGGATTTCGAATATGGGTTCGGAATTCGAAAGTGAGCTCGTGTTGATCCCCTGTTTTGCTTTATTCTTCGCGCGAGGCGGCTTTACAAAGATGGAGAAAAAATTAGGGTGCCGAGACAATAATACGTACGTAATTCACGTACTAACCGAAATTGACTCGAAATTTCAATATTGTCGCGTTGATTGCGAAATAATAGTACGAGTTGGAGACGTTTACGTGCACTCTTTCGGCGCTTTTTTTCCGCACTCCGGTTCAATTTACCTCGTCGTTTCGAGAGGGTCGTTGAATAATAATTGACGTTTTAAAACCGTTATTAATTAATGTGTAAAGTGGCTGCGTGTTTGGGGGTTGCGACGCCTCGAACGAGTACTTGGGTGTGTTGTTATTCTAATGTGTTGCGCTGCGTTACGCATGATTATGCAGTTTTTCTCTTTTACTTTTTCGAGTGGCTTGGAAGAATAGCGAGGTTTCAAGAGGGTTGCGGTGCGAGTGCCGAGTATACTTGGAAATCAGGTCACAAGTATGGTTGCGCACGGGGAAGGAGAATTTCTACGAAAACGAATCGCATCGGTGAAAAGGTATAGGTATTTTGGCGTGAAATAGGAAGATACCAGTCGAAGATCGTGTCAGAAATGCAATTAGTTGGGGGGTTATTTTTCACCAGGCTAGTAGAGTTACGTGTTCGACGATGACAAACGGAGTATCGATGATGAAATTTCAGGGAGGGTGCATCGAAGAGATAAGAAGGCCTTTAAACGCGAATGAGATAACGAATCTTGCATGTTCTCGAACGGTATCTTATCTGCAGTGTCGTTTGTCTCGAACACATAGTACATATTTCGTTTCTCACATGATAATAAAATCCGAAACGAGATACGAGACTGGTACGTGTATTTTTTGGATGTTTGATGACACGGTGCAAGTTGTAGAGCGACGAAGGGGGCAGAGAAGACCAAAATATACCACCAAATGTGTGTATACGTACAATGTACATATTATTCTACCTCTAGAGATTGGTTATGTTTGGCATGGGCGCGTTTGGGTAAAAGTTATACCGTAGAAAGCACATGTGCGATGCATAGCTGAGAATAATTTATCAGTTAATTATAGGTATAGTATTTCGTTTATGTGGTGGGCTCTTTTTGGCTGGCAGTGCAGATTTACTTTTGGTTGTACGCATCCCGAAAGGAAGCGAACCTACGCGATACAAATGCTAGGTCAATGCTGTCTCTTTGTAGCATTGTGCGTGTTGGAATTAATTATTTTCGAAGCCCGGATTAATATTTTTTATCATCTGTTTGGTCTTGAGATAGAGAAATATGTATTATGTATAGGTATATTGAATCGCGACTCGAGACTCCTACGCTAAGTGTGTTACTTTTACTCACCCGAGCCCGAGAACTTTTCCGAGCTTCCTACTTTCTAGTCTAAGGTACGATGGCATATCGCCCCCGCACAAACCGGTGCAATACGATCGCCGATAAGGAGCTAATTAAGCGCCTACCGAGATACCGTTCTAGTAAATGGATGTTGAACGGACTAGTTTCTCGCACGTTCAACATTGTTGTACATACGTACGTACTACGTGCTCCAATGTCAAATGTATTACGCATTGTTACGCATAGTGACGCCAAGTACGTAGAACTCGAAGCCGCTTTCGGTAATGATTTTCGATAACTCGATTCTCTGGTTTATCGTACGGTATGTAATGTGTATGCAGTAATGTACATATAAGTTGAATGATAATGCGAGTACATTATCGCTGAGGTTGAATGAAATCGTTGAATGAATGTTACCGGTTGATTCTCCCTACTTCCCGGTTTTTTTTCGGTCGAATTCGTGGTATTTGTTACGCAATGTTGTTATCAACGAGAGTCTAAGGTTGATATTTGATTCGGCGGATTGGTTGATGAGTTGTAGGTTATTGTGTAAAGGATTCGAGGTTCGATTTGATGGTGTTGGCGATTTTTGGATAGATGAGGAAGTTTTTTCTCGATAGTTTGGTGGTTTTCTTGAATTTTTGTCGAGATGAGGTAATTTTGATATTTTTTCAAGAATTTCTGCTGTTTTTGTAATTTTGTGATTAGCTTGCTCTGTGCCAACGCTCAATTGCGTTTTATTGCAAAAAAAATCATAATTGGGAGAGGACAAGGGACAGTTTACTTCACCTCAAGTTGAAAAAATGGCACTTCTTCTCGGATAAATTGAGTTCAAGCTGAAAGATTTTCAAAAATAATGTATTTTTTCTTCAAATTTGAAAAATATTTGCAATTTTGAATTGAAAAAATCATGGAAAATTCTGATTTGAAACATTTCAATTGCCAAATTTGGTTCTTCGCATGAATAAATGTTCACGAAAATTGGTAAAATTTGATTGGACCGTTTTTCATTAAGTTTCGCAGATTTTGATTATTAATTTTTCAATTTTTGACGAATTTTCATTGGAATAGACTGAAAAGAATCAGTTGAGTTGCAAAAATCGACGTTTTTTACACTGTTTAATTGATTCAAACTGTAAATTTGGAATCTATTGCCCTTTTTTCCCAATCTTTAAGGTTTTGATTACTGCTCGTTAGGGAAATTTCAAAAGAATTGGAAATTCATACAGGGTAGCTCATTTATAAGGTCAATGATTTTGAAAATGAAAAAAAAAAATTGACCTCGAAAATACCGAAAACTAAGCCCCTTTGAAAAAAAATAATAGCTTTTAGGAGAAAGAGAATTTCAAGCTCTACAATTTTCATCCCTTGCATTTTTTTCGTAGCACCCTTAGTTTGTCCAGAAAACCCAAGCTTTATGGAAAATTTACAGAGCTTGAATTTTTTTTCTGCTTCATTTTCAAAATGATCGACTTCATGAATTTACCATAAAAATGGATTTTCTTACTAAACCAAGGGTGCTACGAAAAAAGTGCAAGGGTTGAAAATTGTAGAGCTTAAAATTCTCTTTCTACTATGAGCTATTACTTTTTTTCTAGGGAGCTTGGTTTTTGAGATTTTTGTAATCAAAGTGTGTTCTTTCATTTTCAAAACCATCGACCTTAGAAATGGATCACCCTGTATCCGAAACAAACCACTAATTACGAATCTGTTATTGATTTTATGGATAAATATTGTAAAAAGTCAGTATAAAAGCGTAAATATTCCTATACATGGCCATTTTTACTGCTTTGGGTCAATTCTGTGACCAAGAATGTATTTTTTAATAGTAATTGTACTTGAAAAAATTTCTCAAAAATTGGAAATTGATGTCATAATATTTCATATGAAAATATTTTTTTGAAATTTGGAGAGGGGGAGGTCGATGAATCTTGTCGATCTCATTTTACCTCTATGCGTATTTGTCATACAATTTGAATTTTGAATTTTCTTTCAACTTATTCGTTCCTATTATTGAAATCACATCAAAATTGAGAAGAGAGATTGAAGTGGTGTTTCTTGAAATTCCACGAATACAAATTTTGATTTGAATTTGAATCGTAAATTGAAAAATAATTCAGAAACTGTGATTCAAAATCAAAGTTATTTTCAGTATTCCTCGTGGGTATTTCAAAAACTGAAAATTTTCTGGGCACAGATTTAGTTGATAGGTGATTACTTTCTATTTTACTTTATTTTTCTCGATAAACTGAAAGATTATTTGTTTTGAAAATTTGTGAAGCAGATTGAGAGATGTTACGTATTCTACGGTTTCGTTTTTTTTCCTCTTCGAAATGAAAATTTTTACGAATAATTAGCTACGTGGACGTAATTAGGTTTCTCGTATCGAATGCGATTATTTTTCACGCCCTCTCCTCCTCTAGACATTCTTAGCTGACGCAATATAACCTAATACCGGTTACGAAACGTGGAATGTGTAGCATATGGATGTGTATAGATAAATGGTGAAAATAAATAGCCTAGCGCAATACGTCGAAGCCAGCGGGGGGCAGCGGGGCGCGAGGGCACCATAAAACATCTCACAGCTAAAAGAGTGGTAAGCAAGAGGTGAAAATATGAAAGTCCATGCGCGATATGATGAACTATCTATTTATATGTAACTGATAAAATACCGAAGAATAGTTAAGGACACAAGTTGATATGTTTACGGAATTGATTACACGCGTATATAGAGCAAACGAGGTAAATACCCCGAGGGAAAGAGAGATTACAATGGGAACGGTATATAGGATGTGTACCATTATACCGGAGTATACGTATGGTCCTTCGTGAATGTGCGCTTATATTCGTGAAATAACAACCTTCCTGTTTTTTTTTTTTGTTTTTTTTGTGAAAATGGTTTTTCAATCGGACTGTACAAAAGGGCGAAATTTTTTTCACCGAACTAGGGGCGGTTATGGATCGGACAGGTATTCATGTCTAGACTGGGGTTACGATAACACGTCGTTTATATTTTGGGGTGGTGTGCGTGTGTACGTGTAGTTAGACGAGAACGTCGTCGACCCGGCCCGGCGGGAAAAAATAATGAAAAAAAGGGGTCGCTAGTCGGGGCATCTGGTGCACAATGCATCTAGCCGGCGAATAATTACGCATAGTGTCGCAATTCCTTTTTAGTATGTATGTGAAATACAGTACGTATAATGTCATACGTGTCGGAAACGAGATCAAGTTAGCAGTCGGCGCGAAAACGGTTAGGGAGCGAAATGGGGAAAAAAATGTCAAGACGTGAGACGACTTAGACTACGAAATGAAGAAGGGAAGACTGGGTGAAGAGGGAAATGTCTCATAGTGTACTCGCGTCTCGCGATTCGGACATTCGATAGGAACGGAGTGAACCATACTCGTAGACGCGGCGCATTTGGCATTTTAGCATTGTAGATCAGTAGGTCAGACAATGGCGGCAGCCGGCGTCTCGTAGGCTGACGATGGTAATGAGATTCGATGATCGAAATGATCGCAGCGCGGTTTCCTCCCCTCTTGCGGTTCGCATGCGGCTGTAGCTTGTAGTGGTCGTGGTTTCGACGTGATCGTAGAGAAGACTGCGACGGAAAGACGTTCACAATGAACCGTTGTTCGAGAGAGTACATTGTTCGCCCCCGCAATAGCCTTTTGCGTGGTGCTGCCGGCTCCGGTGTACTCGCGATTCGAACCGGTTGCCTATGATCGAGATGAAGTGTACCGTTGCAGCGGATCGCTCGGTGGTGCGGTTTTTTTTCCCTTTTCACCATCGAACTGGTTTTTTTTTCACCAACTACCTAAATCGTAGCCGCGCGAACGAACTGGTTGCCAGTATTTATGGGTTTCTTGGAATTGGGTCTGTGCTTTTTTTTCTCTCCGTCTTTTCTTTTTTTTTTTTGGACAGATCTTTTATTTTCGTGTGTTCGCCAAGATAGAAAAGGCTGAAATAACAATGTGATTGTTGGAATTGTACTATTCATACGGAGTGATTTATTGACTTGGGGTTTTTCAAAGAGTCTTCGTGCTGTTGTGTTTTTTGGGCGAGATGGGTTTTTTTCCCGAGTCGTTTTGTCGTTCGTTGTAAATTTTCGTCGTATTTGAGTAGTTGTTTTTATTCAAAATAGATTTACGATCGTTTACGATGGTTTGTTGTCTGTTTTTCGAACAAACGTATTGTGTGCGAGGATTAGGGAAAAACAATGATAATGTTTCGTTATACAGACCGATCGATATTTTTTATTACGTACTCGAAATAATTAAATTTTACCGTTGCCGGAGTCTGCGAAAGAGCCTATCCAATTTTCCTGTTTACTTTTTCTTATCGTCGTGTAGCCGATTTGAAAAGAGGGTACGTGACGCAGCCTACATAAGCCCCCCGGTTCGTTGAAAATGGAAAAATCAATCGCGAGATAAATTTTTTTGCGCGTAAATTGGAACGCTTATCGCGAAATGCGATTGAGTATCGGATACGTTTACGTGCGTGCTTTTTTATTTTCATATTTATACTGCGTCGTCTGAGTATGCTGTTGGTATACTCGAGTACGTTATCGCGAACCATATTTGTAATCGGGTTTTTAAAAAATGTGATACGAAAGGTGCCTGGGTAGGGCAGGGTACTTTAGCGCGAGTGGGATATTTTTTTTTGTAAGGTACATTACATGGCTCGCATTTCGAGAAATTTAAACCGCTTTTTTGCGATAGCGAAGGCGACCTGCTAAAATAGTAGCGAAATAACTCGTCTAGTGACACGAAACAAATAACCTGCCGTACTGTTTATGGTATCGAGAGCTATTCCAATGAACGATTCGTTAATGAAGAACAAATTCTGCTCCGTGATTAGGTTACTTAGCTAGGCGGATGGAAAAAGAGCAATTAATTCCAATGACTGTTGGTATTGGTTTAAGAAAGTCGGCTCGAGTTGTCAGGTGGAAAAGAAAGGACAGGGTTGGTAGGATGTGATTGATTCGCGAAGGTGGGATGAATTGCGAAAGATTTCGATTGGTGGAGGGCCAGAGGAAAGATTGAGTGGGTCTTGGAGTGAGTTTACATCGTTATTAGAAGTCTGACAAAATGTATGATTGGTTGAGGAAGGTCTCAGTTCGAGCATAACATAGATTTAAGTGGATTATTTTGTAGATTCTTTGAAAAAACTTAAGTAGGAAGCTCAGATCAGTTGAATATGTCAATTCAAAAACCAGCCAAGTAGAGATGGTTTAGATGATTTGACTTGAAATTAATTCAGATCGAAAAATCGCGATCTTGATCTTGGATCATATTGGAAATGATCAAATTATGGCGTCTAAAATCATTTAGGCTGCTTTTTGAAACGATCTACCTATTCAATTTATAATATCGAAGGAGGCAACTAGATGCATATGATCATTGCTTAGTGTATTATTACTTCGTTACTCCCACTCGTTATCTAGTCGCAGTGACATTTCCACAGCAAGTACTGAACCTTGCTAATTTCCCTTTGTTATTTTTTTCTAGAAAATTGATCGTATTCGTGTAACGTTGCGTAACGTCCAACATTACATTGCATTATTCAGTGCGAATAAAAAATGATATATAGGACTATATGTGTTAGGTTACCCTATAGAACAGTGCACTTCTAATTTCTCACGCCACTGCAGGATAGCCATAGCGAAAATAATAGCAGGTTATTTCGCAAATAACACGATACACTCGAAGTACCCCTGCTTGGTAAACGAATAGGGAAAAAAAGCATCGCGGAGTTATTATTTGGCGAAATGAGGCTCGAATGCCCACGGCAGGGAAGAAACTTGGGACTAAAAATATCGAAAAACGCAGGCCATCTCGATGCTCGCTCCAGCTATGTATAGAACTAGCATCGCATATGTATTGTCGTGCTGCTGGCTGCGGCTGTGGCTGGTGCGCGAAAAATGCATTGTTGTTGCAGGTGGCCCAAGTATTATAGGTGGTTCCGTATTAAATTGGAATAGAACGGAGAGTATCCTGTCGTGTGAGGTTTTTCAATGTACCTACGTAAAAATAGATAGATTCTCGAGCGTAGCTTAGGATAGGTATTTACACTGCTGAAAATACGAGTGTACTACCAGGATCGTCTCGTGTGTATTTACAGGCTTTTGTTGGGTAGCGATGTGTATGAGGTATTGAGAATAGAAGTAAAAAGGAGAGGAAATTTTCAAGTGTAGAATAGATAAGGTTCGGCGAACCGGATGCTCGTAGACCACCCAAATAATTATATTTTGTTAGTGTTAATTGTTTTCGAGAAGTGATGAAAAAAAAAAGAAGAGGAAGCTTCTTTGACTAAATGTCGAATTACCGCTGCTAAAGAGTTGTTTACGATTTGGAGGATCCGGATCGTAAAAAGTTACAGATTGAAGGGATTAGTTTTATTGATTTTTCTTCTCGTCCAAATTATCAATTAGGTAGTCGAATACGAAGAACTTGGTCGTGTAGTCGTGTACGTGCACGAATGGTGGTTTATGAATGAAGGTATTGTTCAGTTCGAAGTAGTTGTACGTCTAAAGCACG
Organism: Pseudococcus longispinus; assembly: GCA_900064475.1. NCBI lineage: Eukaryota > Metazoa > Arthropoda > Insecta > Hemiptera > Pseudococcidae > Pseudococcus > Pseudococcus longispinus. The sequence goes on along the minus strand of FIZU01017962.1, from coordinate 13,411 downwards.
TGAAAAGTAAATCTGTTCCAAATATAGATGAAAAAAAAAGGGTGCAAGATAATTAACGCGTTGTTTGATGAGATTGGTAAGAGTGTTGGCGTTGAAATTCACCGATCCGGCGATACGAAAGATGATACGGTGGGATAGGGAGTAAATGATGAGCTTTGAAAATGCAGTGAGCAAGGAAGGGGGAATTTATGGCCGCGTTTCGAATTCCCGCTGCCATTAAGTGAAAGATAGCGTGCGAATAATTGAATGGTCCATGATTTAGAGTCTAGTAGGCCAATGGATGCTGAGGGTGCTGCGATGAGTTGGTTTTAATGCAGTTTAAGGAGGTGTGTACGGGATGGTCGAGGCAATGCCAAGTATAGTACTTTCACGCCGTCTGAGAATTTGCGAAAAAAATTTTACGACTACGTCAGCGTGTTTGTGGTCGGCCTTGGAGCAGTTCAAGTGATGCTAGATGGAGTTCGTCGTAAAACATCGGACTGTGGTCCAAAAAGAGTAGACGTCGAGGAAGTTTCGCCGATGCATGGAGTCTCTCAAGTTGAATACCGCACACACAGAATGGCTCGTTGGCTTTTTACGGTACCGCGACCATGAATCGGTTTTTTGTGAGGATGACTTTTTTTCGCGATCGAAACTGGTTTTGGCTGCATTTGGAAATGTGTGTTGCGGGTCAGCGTCGTGATGAGAGGTTTTTTTTCGCTCTGGAAGAGTGCACACGTTTGAACCCGTAGGGTGTGCACGTGCTCACTGCATTTGAGATGCCAATTCCAATATCGATAGCTTTTTGAGCTCTATGAAATGAGCTAATGATTTTTTGCCAGACTCCAAAATTGAAAACGTGAGACTATTTTGAAGAAAAAATTGAATTTTGAGAAAATAATGTCATTTTTCATCTTTTTAATGGTTGTAGCTCCTTCAATTTTAGGACTATGCTGAAAATTATTAGCTCATTTTGTAGAGCTCCAAAAACTCAACAAAAAATGACTCTTACAAAATTTTGCATAACTTGAAAATTGAACGACTTATGAAGCTTACAAATTTTCAAATCGTTTTAGCTCCTTCAATTTTAGAGTTAGGCAAAACATGAATATAACTCATTTTATAGAGCTTGAAAAGTTCTACAAGAAAGTTTCACAAAAAATTTGTCTATCTATATTATCAGCGGAGTTACGATGTTTTGAAACATCTGCCAGGAATATTGCATAACTTTGCTCCTTAAAATCCGGGGACCGGCAAATATACGTACACTTATGTAGTTTGAGTAGCTGCATCTCTGGTTTGAAGGCGGTGCACTGGGACCGGAACACGCTGTATGTTGAGGACTGACGATGGGAGTTCTGGAATCGGAAGTTGGGTCTTGGAGTGTAGAAAGGAGTTGGAGTGGCTTAGGGGGTGTCGAAAGCTCGATTATGCAGCCGTGAAAATGACAGTGCTCGTACATGCTAGGTACGTATTACGTAACACGACGTAATAGACTTTCACGTAAGTACTGCAGAGCACCGGGTATCGTTAGGAGGCAGGGAAGCGAGAGGAGAAAGCGTCGGCTCTACTCGTCGCTCTGTCTGTGCATGGACGTTACCTAGGTTACCAGCCGATAGGGAATTTTCCGCCCGCGAGCAGGGGCGCTCATAAACCATGTGAAATTTTTCATTTATGGGTCGGGTTTTTTGGCGGGTGTAGGATTTCGGCGGCGGCTGGCTCGGCTGTGGCCGCCGTCTTCACGTCCATGTCGGAGTTCCGCGTACCCAATCGATCGACACGCGTTTGCGTAGCTTACGCAGCATTGCGTGGCACGCAGAGTGTCGGAACGCGTACCAGACGCGGAATACGGATTGCTCAAGTTGAGGCAATTCGACGACGATGGCAATGAAAGTATCGAGCGAGGAAGCCTCCGACTCGGTGTACGAAATAGGTTTAGGTATCGCGTTCGTGTGCGTGTGCGGCTCGATGCTAGTGAAATTATTATCAGCTCGGTCGACCTAAATGGTACCTCTGTACGGAATTTTGGCGCGAAATTGTATTCGTAATGCGACGTCCGGGACGGTGCTATCTTTGTGGGAAAGAGTCACTCGATAAGCTTTTTTCGTATGCAGCATAGCCGACGTCGACGAAATGATTATTATCAGCGGTTGTAAATCGATGATAATTCATAACGTATTATTCTTTCGTTTTTTTTCCCTTCGCCAAGTCAGAGTCGTTCATTAAGACGCTGACGACGACAACGCGCGCACGCACTCGTACTCTTTGCCAACCAAGCAGACCGGTTAAGAGTGCAATGCCTTTTGGTCATCTGTAGGTATGTGCGTGATAAGATATTGAAAATCTCAAGGTCAGCGTCAAAATAAATATGTACCGAGGATTATGACGTATGTGAGAACGAGAGGGGTGTACGAGTATATGGGTGTGTGTCCGAACGTACATGTGTGGTACGCACGACCGTCTGTCAAGTCTGCTTATGGTATAATACATTTGTGTACATATTTCAAATTACGCGAATTTTTCACATTTTGTAGCGAATATGTGTGTGGGATATGGATACCTCTTACTCTCTCCTCGGATCTTCTTTCGTACTGGCTGAAAAAAACCGGCTAATTAGAATAATTGAAAGTGTTTACGAGGTATGTTCTGACCTAGGTGATTTTGCGTCGAGTTATACGTTTTATTTCAGTTGTTATTTCTCGACAAGATGACTTTGTGGATCGATAAGCTTCAGAATTTTGTGTGATTCTGTTCGTAAGCCCTTCGAAAATGTCACGATTCAAATCAGAAATCGTCTTCTTCCTTCTAAACGTTGAAAAATATGTCAATTTTTGGTGTCTATTGCAGCGTTGGAAAAATGAAAGTGAAATTGAAATGATTTCAAACCATTTTTCTCCATTAATATTTCTTGATCTGTTTTTTTGAGCATTTGACGAGTTGACTTGAGATTTTTCTTTCAGTATGAACCAAAAGAAAATTTTGGGGAATGGGCTATCAAAAATTGTCTTTGGAGTAGAGCGGAAGGGGTTTTAGGAATGAAAACATCCCTATTACAGCAAATAAAAGGATTGAGGATATATTTGGTATCATTTCCACATTTTCGACCCTCCTGAACTCGAATATCTCATCAATTTCCCGTTTAAAAATAGAGAAGTGACGCAGTCGTGAAATTCATGGCACAGAAAATGATCAATTTTGGTAAAAATAGAGGTAAAATCACAATTTTTCATTTTTTGAGGCCTGTAGAGGTAACCAATTGGGTTAAGAAATAGGTCTGCTTTATAAATGGAACCTCCTGAACCCGAATTCAAAGTTAGTTTCCAGATAGAAATTAGGGAATTATCACATTTATCAAATGTTCGTAGCATTATAGTGACCGATTTGTGCTTGAATTGAGAGATTTTTTCATTTTCAAAAGAACAGCTCTTCCCCACTTTGAGATAGAAAAAAAATTATAGAACAAAAAATGACTGATTTTCAAACTTCTACAACTTTTGTTCGAAACTTTTTTTCGTATCGTCAATTTAACAAATTTTTTCACCCGGGTGTCCCCAAAAAAATAACGTTGCAGTAAAAAATCACTATACGACAAAAAGCTTGAAACAAAAGTTGTAAATTATTAAAAATTTACCATTTTTTGTTCTATATATTTTTTTCCTATTCTGGAGTGGTGAGAAGGCATTCTTATTAGAAGACGGGAATTTATGGGTAGTCGATACATGCATTTTGTCGAAAATTGGCCATTTTCTGCGACTCGAATTACACAAGTGTGCCCGTTCTGATCTTTCAATCAGGAAACTAATGACGGATTGGAGTTCAGGAGGGTCGAATTACGCGTTTAATCGAGTTTTCATCGAATATTTGGAGTGAAATTTGAAATAAGCTCATTTTTTCATGTTTTTTATTCCATTCTTCGGGGGGGAAATGCATCATTATTACACAATATCGAAAAAAAAAAGTCAAAAAAAAAATTTTCCACAACAAAATTCTTGAAAAAAATGAAAAAATCTAGTACTTGATACCCAAAGGCAAAATTTTTCCAAAAAGTAATAATTTTTAAGGCGAAAACAAACACTTTTACTGTTTTTTCTAAAAAATTCAAAAAAAATCCTTTTTAAAAATCCTTAAAAGGCGAAATCATGAACCAAACGCTCTCAAAACTCGATCCAATTTGTTTATACAAAATACCTTACTACAGTTGATAATTTTTATAAAAATTCGTCATTGATAAGGTCGCAGGTAAAAATAAATCCTCAACGGTGGAAATTACTCTTTATGTTCTTGTTACCGTTTCCTGTTTATAAACACATAAAATACCCATTGACTGACAAAATGGAGTAAAGTGGCAACTGGAACACAACAGAAACGAGGTATATAATGAAAAGTATGTAAATCTATGTCACTGTGGCGACCGGACGTGTTCGTGTTTTTTGGCTGGTTGGAAAAAGGCGCGAAAATCTTGCAATTCGGTCAGTCAATTGGTATAAAATTTGCAAGTTTTCAAGCTACGGTAACACTGTGGGAAAACTAACGAGATTACATGGCCACGCAGCCGCCTGGCGCTACCGATGCGTTCGGTAGGAAGCTCGAGGAGGAAAATTCGGCTGAGAGAAAATGAGCGGGAAAACGTTCGAAGGATAAGATTGGAAAAAAAAGGCGCGAATTCGAAGCCGGTATCGAGACTGGCGCGGGACGGGGTGAAGTAGTCCGCAGCCGGCACGAAAATCGAGGAGCCTGACGTCACGTGGCCGTTTGTACTCCCGGAGCGGAGCAACCGACGTGTAGCCTTGACGCTGTCTTGAATTTCCAGCGTTCTGCGGCGGATCCGACGGACGCGGACGGTAGCGCGACGCGACGGGTGTGTACCGGGTACCTCGTCCAGCCCGTCGCCGCGCCGCCGTCGTATGGCTACCTCTCGCGTCGTCCCCCTTACGGTGAATTATTCCGTGAAATGTCCTCGTCATCGGTCATTGCCATTGACCTTGACGCCTTGACGAGCGTATTGTATTCCTTCTCAGTTGTCCCGCGATGCGGTTACCCCGTGAAATTGTTAATTTAAACTCCTCCGCGAAAATACACATACGCGCGCGCGCCCGACGCGTCTCCGTACGGAAAAGCAATTTTAACTCGTCGAGGGAAATTAGCCCGGCGCGAAGGGAGGTGCGGGGGATCTCGATGGTCTCGACGTTGCGTAGTTTTGCGTAACAACGTCGTACTGCAGTGCTCGATGAACCTATTTTTGGTATAATTTTGTGGTGTTTTTTTTTTCACTATGTTAGTAGGTACTTCGATGAGTAATTTTTTTCCCATATTACCTGCCGTGGTGTGGCGCTAGCCTTAACCCGAACGAGTTCGTTATTTTCCCACCTTAGTAACGGGTTCCTTGTCTTCGTCTGTGGCTAACGACAAGTTGAAATCAAAAGTGTTTCTTTTTTTTCACACCGAGATAACCGTGCCAACCATATGGTGTCAATTAAGATTACCGAATGGGGCTTTTTCCAACTTTTACCCAGATTATTTGACTTTATGTTCTTTTTTTTCGTACGAAAAGAACCTTTGGTATTGATATGATCTCGGAGTGCTTTTTCCCTTCAATTTTTACGACGAACGAGGTTTTATATTTTTCGATAATTTTGTACGGTGTGGTTGGAATATGGACTATGTAATCGTTGGAAGTGGATTTTTTTTTCCAGTAAAATACGTTCACCTAGGAGTAGGTGATGATAGTTGGAATTTTTACGACGTACGTAAATAATATCACTATGCTCGGGTTATCTTTATTAGGAAATATTTTTTTACTACTTCGACACTCCTTGGTTTCATCCCTTCGATAAGTTTTCCATCGCGTTGTTTAATTTGAAGCTAGGAAATCGAGATGAAAGGAAACGTAGAGGTACTCGATGCTTCTTCCATTATAAAGAAATAACGAACCAGACGTTTTCCCCCTTATTCGATACTTGATTGCGTGTCTCGTATTTTCTTCTCTATTTTTCATTATCGAACGGAAAACGCGTAGTGGGCTTTTTTCAGCCTCGGACATCGGCATTAGCAGATGAGTTGCAGAATTTACAAACATGTTCGTGGTACGTGGGTCCGGCTCCGGTCTTTATATTTCGTACGAAATCGAGGCATTATTGAATTTATACGTAGTTTTGCTGGATTATAGTATTTGGGATGTCGATGGTGACGTTTTGGGCGTGTTGACCAGTTCGTGATTGTGATTGAAATGTTGATATGGAATTGGGCGAGGAAGGGGTCAAAGGGGTGGATTAAATGGAATACGATTTGAGATGGGTGTTTGAGGATGAGATGTAGGATATTTTTTTTAACCCTTTGGTGCCCCTGAGAAAACTGCTGAATGAAATTGCGATATTTTCAGTTCGTTGAAATGTACTAATTGTCTTTTTTTTAAATCTGGAAAAAATTGATCTGGCGGGACACCAAAGGGTTAATTTAATTGTCGATTAGGGGTGATTTTTTTCGAATTATTGGTAGGATGAATTCGTGTTTGAGATGCTGATGGTTGTATTAATAATCAAAACCCTCTTACTCCTCAATTTGAGAGTAAATTCTTCTCTAGAAAATGATCGAATCAAATTGGCAATTCTGATACCGAATTATGCTAAAGATTATTCGATAATTTGCATCCTCGAGCGATGTATTTCCCCTATTATTTTGGTATTTTAAAAATAGCTCGATACTAATCGAGAATAATGTTTTGTCGAGATGATTAACACCACATTCTCTCTTACGTGTATACAATTTATGAAAAAAATTACTAGTTTTTCGATTCATCATCGAACTCGTCAGAATTTTTCGGTTTATCTTCTTACGATACTGCATAGACGTAGATTTCTTACACGTTGGTTTTGGTACCTGTGTACATGATATAAAACGAGTCGAGACTAGACACGGCGATGGTTATCGTACGTACGAGAGTGGTAGTATGATTCTTCCAACACCACATGACCGGCGTGAAACCTGTTTGCCGGACGAGCGAACTTGTACGTGTTTGGTGGTGGCTGAGCAGAGCAGAGTGGCGGAATCATGTGCCTGCTGTGGTATGTTGGCAAAGAGTCGAGTGTTGGCCAGCAGCGAAGATTAGACGAGATATTTTCGCGCGGTTTTTCTCCTTCGTCTTGGTGAATTTCGTATCTTTGCGAATCCTAAGATCAGAGAGGTATTTCGTGGAACGTCTCGACGATCTAGGGGCGAGCGAGGGTGACAATTTATCACCTGCGCTGGGAAATTACGCGATCAGCCCGTATCTTTGATACATACGTAATATGTACTTTTACACGTATGTTGTATTTTTTGAAGAGCGTATGAATTTTTTTCATCGTTTATTAAACTCGTCCATGGTGGCGGCGCGACGTATAGATATCGAAGAGTGAGAGAAGTTGTTAATAGGTAATCGGAGGGCAGACGGAGGAGGTGTTGGTTAATATGCGAGCGTACAAGTGTACACGTTTATCATGCCCGACGGTGTTGGTCGTCGTCATTGCCGAAAAGGTGAATTCGTAAGTGGCTTGTTATTTTGGGTGTGTATGAACCGAACGACGATCGACGATAGGTGGCAGGCGCATTCGTGTAGACTCTATTCAAGGCTATGTCTTGGAAATTTTACATACGTGTGTATAAGTTGTTGTACTTTAGCTTATCATATGGGTGCTGAGGATGAGATCGGAAGGCACGACAGGAAGAAGATTCGCGATGATGTGTGGAAGTTCAGGAGGTGAGGATGTGTAGTTTTTGAAGTGATGAAAGGGTCTGAGAAGTGAATAAGGTCAGAATTGAGCGATTTGAACGAGGATTAGAGACTGGTAGGGAGTCAGAAATCAAATTTTAACCAAATTCTAGAGTTCACCATCTAATCAATGTTCGGCACAATGATAATTACTGACCAAAAATCTAAATAAGATATCGAGTATTCCTCTCCTCAAATTGAATGAAGCATCTACGGTTGTGAGGTGTCCCAACAGGTGCTGAAAGTACTGAAAAAGTCCTCTATTCGACGAAAGTGTACTGAAAATCGAAAAAATGTACACGAGAAACAAAATTCTGTAAAAGTCTTGCCAAGTGCTGAATTTCGATTGGGAAATTTTGTTGGGCACCTTGGGTTGGAAGAAGGAGTTGTCCATGATTCACTCAAAACGTGATTGAATCGTGAAATTTGATTTTGATTCGTCAATTTTCGCTTGATCCGTGATTCATGAAAAAATCTGTTTTTTTTTTGGCTTTTTCCGTCAAAATTTTATATGTTTACTGGAAAAATATCGATTTTTAAAGTGAAAGCCTCAGAATTTGTTATTGGAAAATGGAAATATGACTCGCCGCTCTGAATTTATACGACAATTAAATTAATAACAATAATCGTATCATCGTATCTACGTTTTTAGTGCGTCCAGCTACGAAAAAAATCTTAATTCAGATTCACGATTGAATCGATTTTATGATGATTCTGACTACCGCTCCCCAAGAACGAATGAGCAATGTAGGAGAGACACTCGTTTTTCGTCCCATCATTCCGGTAAAATGGTCCCTGTCCATCACCATCATCAAAAAAATTTACTCCTGTCATATTAGTCCAGTCAATTTAGGATTAAATATGGAAAAAATTCCAGTTTAAGCGAGTTACGTCACAAAACACCCTCAAAGTTTACCCCCTCTGCCATCGATTTAAAATAACGAGTGTTTCAAGTGAAAATTGCACAATCGTTCGCAAATATACTGAAATTTTGTATAGTTGAAGCACCACACCTCAAATTGAACTTTTTTCTACGTCATCCCCTATTTTTACAACCCCCTTTCGCTCAATATCATGTTTAACCATTTTCTTACAATCTGTTCGAGTTAACGATCAAAATTACGTAAAAATCGCCCTGAAAACCGAGCAAACCGCGTTAAAATGTCGAAAAGCCGGCTCGACGAAATTTTGGCGGGCTTTTTATCAGGGTGTGGCACGTGGGCTTGCGGTAATGCTGTGAAAAAAGCGCGCTACCGACTAGAACATCGTCGACGACCGGCGAAAAAGCGATCGATGGGTTTACGGTAGTAAAGTACACGGACGCCTTTACCGCTGCAACGGCCAAACGCTCGTATTACTCGACGTCTGTGATACGTGTGTGTGTGTTGGTGCAATGGCGTTTAAAAGACGCCGCCGATGAAGGGGTAGAGGAAGCGAGAAAGAGAGAAAAGACGAATACCGTACGTAGTGTTGTATATCGTAATGGGATTTGTGAACGAAGACCTTTTACCAGACAGGATGGGGTTTTTGTCAATCCGAGGGCAACGTACTGGCAAAGGGGTGTGGAGAGGTGCGCACCGGGTTCAAAGTCCTTCAACGCGCCGCGTCTGCATTGGAATTTTCTACGTGTACCTCGAGCGCTTTTCCTATATACGTAGTATGCTATGTATTGTTCTTTTTAACCCCCCTCCCCACCACGAGCTTTTCTAAGACGACGACGAGTCGAAGAAAAATCGGCCTTTTTTTTCGACGGGTGTGGTTCGACGGTTGGGAAACGGACGAAGGGTGTTGAAAAATGAAATAAACTTATGACTGCGTTGTTCAGGAACGAAATGACTATCTCGGGTTCTCCGTTTTGTTTTTGTGCTTGCAGACGACGACGATGCGACTTTGCTGAGCGATTCGACTCTGTTGAACGACTACGAATGTAGCGAATTGGATCGCGAGCAGAAAGAATACTTCGAGCAGTTGAAACGTCAACTCAAGATGGCCGAGTTGGTTACGAAGCATCGCGAAAAGGAGAATAAAGTCAAATCAACGGTCGGCAGCGGCGTCAAGGAGCGGAAAAACCTAGCTCGAAATCGGAAACGGAAATCGCCCTATTCGAAGGATAAATCCGGCGATTCTCACCATTACCATCACGGCGGCGAATCGAAAATCAAAATATCTTTGACGTCGGCCAAATACGGCAACGATTCTTCGAAATTCTCATCGTCTGCTATATCTACTACCGGTTTGTTGAAAGTACGTTTACCAGCCAAAGATTCGAGCGGGCCGAAAAGAAGAAAAACAAGTTCCGGCGGCCGCGTATTTTCGCCTTCCGAAAGACATCTGCATAATACCAACGAGCAAGTTCGACGAATCGAGATGCGTCAATCGTTCGAGGAGCTCAGACGTCTCATACCTAAACTTTACGATAAACCAAGAGCACCCAAAGTTTCCATTTTGCAAGAGGCCAAAGCCTACTGCGACGAATTGTTCCATAACGATTGCAAAATGCAATCTACAGTCACCGGCTTGAAATGCACCCAAGAAAGACTAATGAATACGTTGTCGAAATTAAGAAGAACTGCCGCCGCGACGAGATATTAAAACCGCAGCGTTGTCACTGTATTTTGTTTTTTTTCTTCTCTTCTATTTTATTTGATTTTTTGTCTTTTTTTTTCTCTTCGATGATTTTTTTCTCCTTTCGTATGTTTACTATGTATTTTTGTTATTTGTTCTCGTAAGACTGTTTTAAGCTCAATTTTTTTTCTTTTTGTTTTTCCCTGTTTTTTTTTTCTTTTTTCATCAAATATTGGTTTCACAAACGGTATCTTCGCACGAACTAAGGAAATTTTTTTTTGCCGGAGTCGCCCCTCCATCTTTCAACCTCTAGATTAGAAATATTCGCGTATTTGTAGCTCTAGTCCGAAATTACCACCTCGAAGGGTTGGCTCGAGTCGTTCTCTTTCGTCTATATTTTTCTTAATTTAATTTTCTTTTCATTTTATTTCGAAACATTCTTAAATACGATACACACGATTGAAGGAGTAGGAGTAAGTCGGAATATAACGAGTTTAAAAATACCATACATAATGCAGTGTTCAGTATATTGATATATTTTTATAACGTTTAATATTATTGAGGTTATATTATTAATTAGGGTAGAGCTGTTTGTGATATTAATATAAGTCTTCCACAGCCAGTAACGTGAATTTTACTATTTTCACGTTGATTTTTTAACGTGGGAATGTTTTTTTTTTTTTATTACATTTCGTATGTACCTGAACGCTATATAATAATTTATTTTTTTTATTTTTATCTAGGCATATATAGATTTATATACATATGTTATTAACGAAGGTTTTTTTATTCGATATATTTTCGTTGTCGTCTTCGGGGCAAAATAACGAGAAGATTTTCGTTGACTTTACTCTGAAAATTACGATTCGTTATGTAAATACCTTTAAACGTACCTATTATTTCGCGAAAATTTAATAATCGTTTTTACTAAGTTACTTTATTACTGCGATCGGGGAAAAAAATTATAATTCGAATGCATTTTTTTTATCTCGTGCGTTGAAATTTTTCTACAGAACGATTTCGTGATGGTAAAATTTTTAATTACGTAGAAAATTTCGAGTCACGAAATCGAACAATAACGTGAAGTTCGATCTTATAATCGTCTAGTTGCATTTTTCGTTTTTTTTCTATGGCATTTTAATCATCGATTCGTTTTTGTTGTGTAAAATTTCGCCCTCGAGTAGATTTATATTATGAAGATATCGTTTGTGAAGTGTTTCGGTTTTATCGGATGATGTATTTTTAAGTAGTTTATCCGCTGTGATGAAGTGCTTGTTTAGGTATTTTTTTCTTTATTTTTTTTAACGCTATGACCTATACTGTGATGTACAAAATAATTCAGTGTGCATATGCGCGAAGTTGCGAACCTGTCGTCAGCTGTATATAACATTGTACTATTCTATTTCGGTAGAATTATTTAGTACTATTTTTATTTGTAAATTTATAGTCCAGTGTACCTCGAGTAAAGTTTTTTGTTTAAATTTTTATTTTTCTTCGTTACATTTTATTTTCATTTATTTTTTTTCTTTTTGTTTTATTTACTATATAAACTGTACAATGCGAGTCTGTGTTCACACTGTTTGAGTTATTTTTTCTTTTTTTCGTTTCATCGATAATATTTCTTATATTTTCTAAGATAACAGATGATCATTATTTTTTTCTTTGAATTAACGATTTTAATTTTATACTTTAAAATAATATATATAGATTTAAAAGAAATATACAACGCTTTAATGTATCAGTTTATGTTTGGTTTTTTTCTTTTTGTTTTTCGTTTTTTTATTACGACTTAGAATTTTGTTTTCATTTTTCGAATTATTTACTACGTTTGGTGACGAACTAGGGACTGTAACGATGGTATGAAGTAAAATTATACGAGTACGAGGAGAAATATGTATGTAACGAAGTGAGCTATGCTAAAGTAAGGTGAAATCGTGACAAAGGAGATAATATACGAAGAGACTATTACGAAAATTATTTTGAAAGTACGATTTTTTTTTTTACAATTCCGTAAAATCAGTTACCAATAAACGCTTTACTATTTGCTAGGTTTTTATAACGTGTATATTAATTTTATTACGATAATTTTTAATCAATATCATTTTTTTTAAATATGCGTATAACCTTTGGAATTTTTTTTTACTAATGTCATATTTTTTTTTTTACAAATTCGCCCCATTTTTTTTGTCTGTTTTGGTAATTGAAAAGAAAAAACTAAATAGTGTGAGAAAATTAATTTTATAAAAATAGTCCTTTGTAGGGAAAATTTTGTAATTTTGACTGGCACTTTTAAATGTTTTACGCTGTTTTCATTGATTATCCATGGTTATGGATTTAAATGTACATTGGTGCCATTTTGTTGTTTCTTTTTTTTTATCTTTCAAAAGCAGGTAACGTGCATTTTTTTTCTATTTTTTTTTTTTTCGTTTTTTTAAGTTATAAATCTTGTATATATCTCATTTTGGACTTAACTAATCATGTTTAAATTCGTATTAGTTTTTTATTTTGCTATATAATGTTTCATTTATAAATTTATTCGTTTTTTTTTCTTGTATATACTTTTTTTTGTACGTTTTATTTTTAGTTTTTAAGTCAAAGTTTTTTGTTTTTTTCGTTTCTTTTTTCTTTTTTTTATACTGTTTACGTTATAGAACACTACAAGGGTTTTTATATTATACTATTATTATGAAAAAGACAAAAAAATTGTAAAATGTGAAAAAGAAGAAAAAAAATTAAATACATTGCCTTTAACGGGATCTTCTGTTATGTTTTCGTACGTGCCACGTGGTAGAATTTACAATGAAAATGGTTCAAAGTTGTAAGTGTGGTAGTAGAACTGTCGATTTTCGACGAAATGTTGGTATCAATGATGGAAGCATGAAAGTTCGTAAAATGAACGAGACCGGAATGAAATCGGTCAAATTGAAGGTACTAAAATCAGTGGCGTACAGGGGTAGGAAAATAAGTGAAGCAAAGCAAATTTCTTCACATCACCCACCCACCCACCCCCTTCAATCATTCCTATTTTTTACAAAAAAATTTGTAATACCCTCCTCCCATATGGACGAAATTTTTTCAGAAAAACCATTCAAAAACAAGAATTTTATTAATTTTTTTGAC